>KN883003.1:76942-87334 GCA_000934455.1 Apostichopus parvimensis
ATTTCAAGGATATGCCCTCTGTCCCTGCATTCAAGCACTACACAGATGAACATGTATGCTTTCTGACCAGACTATGTGAATATTCGATTTTAATTTACAGTGGTTTAAATATAAGTTAAATTCATCAGACTTGAAGCAGACATAGTTTTGGTGTATATACAGTATCTCAAACACAACAGCTTCATTTGGTATTTGTTTTTAAATGTCCTTGTCACTATAAATAACATATATATACAGTACTTAGGGTTATGCTGGTATGACCAAACCACATGTATGGGAGCTCTGGTCCATTCTTACACTAGACGCAGTCCATATACACTGTACAGTAGAATTAAAAACTTGTACTTCTATGCTTTCCACGACCTTCCCCCCTCCCCTCTCATAATATTAAATTTTGCAATATCAAGTCATGCTCTGATGCTAAAAATAACTCATTTGTTTAAATAGCTATTCTGAGCATGCCCCATACTACTGTGTACAGTACAGTATATGCAACCGTGAATTTATAGGTATGTTCTTTATTTTGTTGATTTACAAAATAGCATTAACTGGAAAAGTGATCCACCCTCAATAGTACTCTTATTATTGCCTATTAGATTCTGTTTGCATAATAATTGGATTGTATATGTGGAGATTCATGTTGAGAATGTTATGATTGTACTACAGGTCATGATGATGCACATGGTTACATACTTGACAGAAGCACTGTTAGAAGTGTTCAAAGCTACATATATATGTGAGAAGGTTTTTGGTTTTGTGTTGATTAGATGATTGCATGGGTTCATACTTGTATTGAGTAATGAGTGATTGGATGTTTAATGTTTCAGTGTTGATGATGGGGTTACATACTTAGAGAATCACTGTTAGAAGTGTTCAAAGAGCTCTATATACTGTATGTGAGAACGTTTTTGGTTTTGTGCCGATTAGGTTATTGCATGGGTTCATAGTTGTATTGAGTGATTGGATGTTATGATGTTTCAGTGTTTATGATATGATTGTGTACTTAGACAGAATCACTGTAAGAAGTGTTTAAAGCCACATACAGTATATGTGAGAATGTTTTGGTAATGTGTCGATTAGATGATTGCAGGCGCTCAAAGTTGTAATGAGTGATTGGATGTTATATGTTTCAGTGTTGATGATGCGGTTACATACTTAGAGAATCACTGTTAGAAGTGTTCAAAGCTATATGAGAACGTTTTTGGTTTTGTGCCAATTAGGTGATTGCAGGGGTTCATAGTTGTATTGAGTAAAGTGTGATTGGATGTTATGATGTTTCAGTGTTGATCAGGTGATTGCTTGATGAGAGAATCACAATAGATCTAAATGTTATCTTTGTTTTGTACTGATGAAGTTATTACACAGTCATAGGATGACAGTCATATTGAGTAATGAGTAACTTGAAGTTATGGTGTTCCATTGTTGATGTGGTGATTGCAGTGGAGAGTGCATCACAGTTGTATGAATTAATTTGGTTTTTAAGAATGTTTTTGGCAATTCTGTGTTGACAAGTTGTTGCATGTTGAAAGGGGCACAAGTCTGTGAAGTAAGCATGAGAATGTTTTGATTGTACTGTGTTGTTGAGTTGTTGAGCTCAGGAAATTATAAGAACACCCTATTGTTGAAAGCAGGAATTTTGTAACATTTCTCAATTGTTGAGAGCAGGAAGTTGTACTGACTCCCTGTTGTTGAGAGCATCACATATGTGTGAAATAACACACAAGATTGTGTTTTTGTGTTGATGTGTTGAAACTTGGGTAACATCACAGTTGTTGTACCAATTTACACAGACATGGAATTGTTTATTGTTGTTCTAAGTCATGGATGTGTTGTTGCATGTTTAGAGAATCACAAGTATTGTAAACTGACACACAAGCATGTAATTAATTACTGTGTGGATGGATTGTTGTACAGGTATGTACTGTAAAGTGCATTGACATGGTTTCAAAATTGTCATGTAGTATAATCTGCTTTCGTTTTTGTTTTTTTTCTCCAAAATATGAAACTTTTAAAGTAACAATAAAGAAAACCATCGCTGCATTAGTAACGAATCGTGACAGTAATATGTAACTGGTGTTTCGTTCTCAAGATAATTACTTAAAATTGCGCTTTGCATGCAACACTGCACTGAAGCTTCCTATTGCGTCATCACAGAGACCTAACTTCAGATTTGCTATTTTACTACAAAGACTTTCTTTGTTTTCTAAGCTTTGAAACAGAAAGTGATTTGTTTAAAGAGTTATCTTTCCAATTCTCTAACTTTTCTAACGTTTCAAGGACTGTTTATAATCGGACTCAAGTAGAAGGTTAAAGAGAAAGACTCATTTTATTGATTTAAGTAGGCTTCCCTATTCTATTTGCACAGTGAGCTATGCTTATAATGGTAACCCATTTTGTAGTGTGGGTCTCAACGGCATTGTCCCTCCGCTTTAATATTGACTATCTATTCCCTCGAAACGGATTTGGAGACATAGAGAAGTTATCTTTCAGAAAATGTTACAAATAATTCTAATTGGTTGAGATTTAAGTAGGCTTCCCTATTCTATTTGCATAGTGAGCTATGCTTATAATGGTAACCCATTTTGTAGTGTGGGTCTCAACGGCATTGTTCCTCCGCTTTAATATTGACTATCTATTCCCTCGAAACGGATTTGGAGACATAGAGAAGTTATCTTTCAGAAAATGTTACAAATAATTCTAATTGGTTGAGATTTGTGGACCGGACAGACAAGACCTTGGCAAATCAGGAGTTCTTAAAGGGTGTGAAGACTCGCACAAAAAGAAACGTCTAATGCCGGTAATTTGACCTAGTTTCGAATGAGGTGTAACAGAAGTGTCAGACACCACCATCGATCCCAAAAAATACACACACAGCTTGCTACCGTCGGAAATTAGTGTACAGTCAGTACAAACAGCTACGGTCAATACCCATAACACAGTGTACATAGCGGCGATGGACATCTCAGCAGAGATTTGTTATGGAACTCCCTGATCTCAGGTCCAGATAAAAGGTAACAAGGTATCACGTTTCATTGCTGTCTGCATTTTGTAGCGACAAGAAGAAAACTTCACTTGCAAGCAACGGAAAGTTAACTTTTTCACAGGGCGGCACGCGGTTTGGGGCGAGTCTTCAATACCTTTAATGTAGAGTTGCTTGAGGTAAATCACTCCAAATCACATCCCTGTAGTGCTCACTATAACAATGCAGTGTGCATATACATCATTGACTCCATGTAGGACCGGTTTTACATGGTACAGCGGCTATAAGTCATAGATTGATTTAATGTGACATTTTGGATGAAATAAGCGTGTGAAACTGTGCCACAAGGAATTTATGGTGATATTTTGCCCTTCATAAACCTCTGTACTTTCTCAAACTTGGCTGTAGCAGTATGAAACAGATATTTATCTAGTCAAATCATATATCTTCTAAAGAAATTACATTTTGGAACAATACAGTTACTATTCATAACAAAACATGTCGTTTTCCATACTACATGCCCATGTCGACAACATACCCCAAAAAAGATTGCTTTGATAATTGGTGGTTCACTAATGGAAGGGATACAGTGTGACACCTAGAGTGTACTGTGCATCCATTCATAGGCGTAGGAGCCCAATTTGATTTGGGGGGGCTGTAACCACTTGCCCGAAAAATATAACCAAAATTTTTTGCGCGCTCCGCCCGCGTTCATTATGTTGATTTGCATATCATATAGGCATGCATTGATTATTGCATCGCATACCAATTATGGTCAGTTATTTTCTGTGTTATTACCCTTCCTTATTGGTTTATAATTATTGGGGAAGTTGTTACAATAATAATGATAATAATAATAGGTAATAATAGTAGGTGCCTGAAAAATTCTCAGCATATTGCCCGAATTTTCACTAAAAAAAAATTGGTTGGGGGGGCTGCAGCCCCCCCAGCCCCCCCGCCTCCTACGCCTATGCATGATCCATTAACAGTACTGGTGTACTGTATATACCTCCCATCATACCGTAGGCTATAGTGGCAAAACATGACCCCCAATACACAGAGACTTGTTGTCACGTAATGCAATCTAATTAGTACTCACAAAAGAAACACAAACAACTACACCTTGAATGACTCAGCTGGTCTCTATACAGTACTGTAGCCTTGATGTGAATTCAGGTACCAAAGAAGAGTGTCTGGCTAGCTGACTTTCACAAAAGGCAAGCGCTGTATGTTTGCGTTTTATAACGCTTCAGTGAGTTTCCATTATCGAGTAGAAGGGTGCATTGCAACTTATGTAAACTGGCTCCCTGTTCTAGCCTCGTTCAATCGTATTCATGCAATGTAATCACTTAAAAATAGCCTTTTGAAATAGACTAGCAGTCTAAACCTCAAAGCTTTGTCGGAATTTTGTTTTGTCCCTCCCAACTATTTGATAGATCTTTAATTATTTTGACAAGACTGGAATCTCCCATTTTCATTCGTTGGGATTTTTCCGAACAATTCGCAGCGCATTGGCTATCGGTATGCTCTGTGGGTAGGTTGTGGCAGTATGGTCCCTAATAGTGGTATCGGTAAAGTCTTTCATTACCGATACTGTTGGTTCACAAAAACTTGACTTTTTTTTGTGGCCATATTTGTAATGTTTAAGCTCTAAAGGGATTTTATTTGTTCAAATAACAGTATCAGACGATAATGGGATTAAGGTTATCAGATATTGGTAATTTCAGCATTTTTTGGCTGGACCCCATGAGCCTGTACATGTACAGTAAGCAATGTGTGCTGTAACTCAGGAAAAGTACCACTGAGAACTTGATTTTAACCAGTCAATATTTAAAGCTATATCTTAAAGGCATTGAAGACTCGCCCCAAAGCCTGTGCCGCGCTCTGATAAAGTTCCGTTGCTTGCAAGTGAAGTTTTCTTGTCGCTACAAAATGTAGACAGTATGAAATGTGATACCTTGTTATCTTTAGCTGGACCTGAGATGTCCATAGCTGTATCGTTTGTACACTGTGCTGTGGATATTGACCGCAGCTGTATGTACTGACTGTACACTAGTGTCTAAATACCGACGGTAGCAAGCTGTGTGTGTATTTTCTGGGATCGATGGTGGTGTCTAACACTTCTGTTACACCTCATTCGAAACTAGGTCAGATTACCGGCATTAGACGTTTCTTTTTGCGCGAGTCTTCACACCCTTTAAGCAGATATTTAAAGATTTTTAGTAAATGAGTCCTCAACTTTTGTGAAATACTAGGCCTGGCCTGGCCTTGGTACAAATTGTGCGTACACAGTTTATTGTCAGTTGTGTTGTGAGTGACATATATGAAATACATCAATTCTATACAGTATATACAGTAGTTACATAATCTTGAACATATTTTGAATTGATCTAATTATTGCTTTAATGTAGCTGAAAAAGAAAAAAAAAACTGAACATCTCTCAGTGGTCAAAACTTTTATCACTTCTCGGGGAATAATTTAATGTTTAGAATTTGTGTAGCAGTTTCGACGGCTCTGAATCTGGTCTCCTACAAAATGCTATCATCGTTTCTGTGGACACAAACTGCTTATACTCTACTAGACCTATACTGTACAGTACAGGTAGCATACATGTACCCATTAAAAGCTCCATTGACTTACACACTAAATCACAAAAGTAATATGGTCTCTAAGTCTAGATAGAAGTTCGCACTAGCTAAACGCCACCCATCACCCATCACCGGATGGCTGACATGTTGGCCTTTCATGGCACCATCAAGTTTCCGTATCATGACCACACAAATTTTTTGCTATCAGAGCCTGAAGTTTTCATCACTCAGTAGTAAACAGTTTTCATATGCTGCTCCTGGGAGGCCTATAAAAGGGGTCTAACATTGTCTCAATTGACCCACATGTACTTCCATTCATGCTCTTCGACATGCAAGCCACTAAAAACCAGATCATTATTATTATTATACAAAATTTCTATAGCGCCTTATCCAATCAGAAATTGCTCTAAGGCGCTAAGGTAGAAAATTTGTTATTTTTCTGACAATAAATTGTATAAAAACTGCAAATGGGAAATGGAAAATTATACATACAAATATATGTGTAAAATTTTAAAAGCGCTATAAATGCAAAATGGAAAATGCGTTGTAATAATGTGACAATATAAATAGTATAGAAAGCACAGTTAATGGAATGCAGATCTAAATAGAAAATTTTTGACTAGTTTTTTAAATTCATCTATATTTTTGGCACACTTAGCTTCCTCCGATAAACTGTTCCATAATGTCGCAGATGAGTAATCGAAACGCCTGTTTCCGTATGTAGAAGCATGATTGATAACAGGTAAAAAAAATATTCTCCTGCTGCTTTTTTTGCATTTCTCCTGAAGGAGAACAATCGGGCGGATGGATATAGACTCTAATAGGAGTATGCCACCTACATGTTTAAATTTGTATATCTAGCAATTTGACCATTATTTTTTTAATAGCATATTGCTATGCAATGCTGGATAAGTTATCTCTTTGTTCCCTCGCTAGAGTATGCTGACTGGATGGTGTGTGAATGTTCACAGTAGTTGCCAACTCATTCACTTGCATTACAACCAGCTGTTGTTGTTGTTATACCAACAAATCTTCTATTGTAGTTTTCATGAGTCACCTGTGAATAATACAAAGGAAAAATTGCTCTTTTGAAGGCTTCTGTTAAAATAGCAAAAAGGTTCTAAAAAGTATTAACTAACCATTTTAAGGTTGAGAAAACAAACTTAAAAAAGGTCGGTATGGGGGCTTAGTGAGGTACAAGCTTCCTCTTTTAAATTGTACTGTGACTATGTGTGTCTGTATTGAAAAATGTATTCGCACACACACACGCACATATCATTCTCTCAAAAACTTAAAATGTATTTTAATTGCCTAGAGCTTCAAATCTGCTACTGAAGGTAAACATAAAAATATCGGTTGGATCTTTCGTATTGGCATATTATTTGCATAGTTTAGTGAAAAATGGGATCCAGTCCTTCTGGTCACATCATTTTTTGTCTTTGTATGGCCCTTGTAAGCCTTGCCCTGTGATGAATTTTAGTTTCTGTGATAGAGTGCTTGAAATGTTGGCCTGTACTGCCAGAAAATTTGAATCTAACACTGACTTACGTCGAGACGTGACGTCAATGCGGCACATTGGTCAGACTCAATCAGATATCACTATAAGCTTGGCCTTGATACGCTCACAGGAATGTGTACAGACTTAGTGTACAGCTGTGAATACAAAAGATCACACTCTAAACTTGGCCTTGATACAATTCACAGGAATGTGTACAGACTTCTCGTACAGCCGTGATTCAAAACATCTCTCAGATAACAAATATCTGAACAACATATGAAGAATAACTAGTTTGGGAATTCTGGAATTTTTACCTCTCTAAAAGATTCCTAAGTTGCTATTTCACCTGGAAATTTCCATCTAAATCGCTATTTTACTTTAAAAAACTTTAACTTTCCATGCTACAGTGTAGCTTGCTAATGATAGCGTCCCTGCAACCTCCGAAACAAAGTGCCGCGATGACGTCAACATCGCTCATCGTTCTCCACTGTTCAAAATATAATAGATTAAGTTGGGGCGAGGTTCAAAAATACGCTTCTCCTGAATCATATGATGAAAAATCCCCGAACTAGGACTGTGGGGATGAAGAAATTATGGAGTTTTTTTCATAGACCCATTAGACTGCCACTAAAACATTCCATTAAGTCTCACATCACAGCCCTCAACAAAGACTTGGGACCCCTTAACAACTATCAGATCTACAAACAAATGTAATCCGTTCTTTTGCTCCCTAGTTTGCTTCCTGTATAGTCATTGTTTACTTGGTTCTAATTCCATCACTTATGTAGCGTCATACTTTCATTGTGTTTATTTTGTACTTTTCATTCCACTGCCAAGTATTGCTGACGAAGGTCCCAGGGGACCAAAATTCCAATATATTTTCCAAAACAATACTCCTTATTTTTCAATTATGGGTCCATTCTTATTTCTCTGCTTTTCTTTAATATTTTCTTTTGAAGTAAATGCGGAATTTCTTTATATTATATATAAATTCAAATATAATATAGTATACCTATATGGTAACTTACAGCATGTTGTTACTCGAGTTTCAAGCCTGCAGTGTGCTGCGATCATCAGACGTAAACAGTTGTGTATGTGACCTTATTTCTTCCTAGCACCATGGGGCGGTTTGTTGACATGGCAACACTTTGAGCTGAGCTCTGTTTTTTTGTTTATACTGTCCTCGGTATGCAAGTTTGCCAGCTTTTCTTCTACACAGAGATTGCACTGGCCCGATTCACGTTTGTGTGTGTTCGATTCCTTAACTATCTCCCAGCTTATATTTGGCTAATGTTTAACCTGCGCAATAGTATATAAAGCCCAAGTCACATCGGACATAGAATCTTAAGTTGTACATCGGCATTTCAGTATAGGACCCTTGAAACAGAAATAAAAAACCACACAAATTCTCTCACACACGAAGAGTAGCAAAAAGAAAAACAAAACTGTCAAAGTACGTATTGAACCTGAAAGAGGAAGAAATCAGGTCACATACACGACTGTTTACGTCCAGTTGTCTGATGATCGCCGCACACTGCAAAAAAACTCAAGTAACAACATGTATGCTGTATGTATATATAGTTATACTATATTTAATATGTACTTGCTCTACTTCCATGTATTGAGCACTTTTCCAGCAGCAAGTGAACATCTTTGTTCTATATGTATATTATATATATATATGTATTATATACTCGGCAACAGCACCAGTTAATAAAGTTGATTTGAATTTGACTGATAGTTATAAATTAGCAATTTATAGAAGCAAGTGTTCTTTCCATCATGTAGTTCATGGACATCGATCGATGCAAACATTAACCCTGTGTTTCACCTCTTTGCATGGTTTTATCGTAGATAACAAACATTAAAGCTTTACCAGGAAACTTCATGCGCATCAGTTGTAGTTTTTAAGTGTGAAGAACCGATACAAAAAGACAAATTGGTTTCTAAACTTTGTGCCAGTTATTACAAGCTGTTGTATTCAGTCATAATTGGATATTCCCCTGTATGTAACAATATCAACCCCCCCCCCCCCCGAATTAAAATATATAAGCAAAAAATGAAACAAGACAACCTGACCTGATTAACTTATTCACACGAGTTGTTAATGAGTTATTAATTATGTATTGCAAAATTGATGTGTTCTGACTATTAAGTATATATAGTCAAGGAAGTATTTATTCAGTATCGAAAAGTACTACACAAATGGACAAATTGTTCTGATACAATAGCAAAGATACAGTATACATATACATACTGTAGAGTATAGCCGTTTTCAAAGCATGAGATTATACTGCTGTATGAGACCAGATTCAGAGCCTTCAAAGTTGCCACATTTTATAAATGAAATTTTAAATATTAAAATTAAAACATTTAAAAATTTTAAAATTATTAAATTTTTTATTAAATTATTATTAAACTTGCACTCCTAAATTTTATCCCTGATAATGCCTGTAATTCTATATTTTAAAGATTATTTCTTGTTGGGATACAATTTGAAGTGTTTTTACATCTAGTTTGATTTATTCCTGATATAAATTGGTTGGAGTAAAGCATATAAGAACATTTGCAGCTCAATTTCTTTTCCCCTAAAAGTTAAAAAAAAACCAATCTGGATGGTACTGTACCACCTGGTTGTGACAATGTCATCACAAAATGTTGTATAAATTGAAGATACAGAATTACCCTCTTGATCATGTACAAGTATTTTGATTGCACTTCTTCGGTTTAACATAAAGACCAGGAATGCCGTGGTCATGTTCGGTAATGCCCTCAGTGCCTCTTAAAAAAAGTGTTATTAATGTAAAAAATGATTGTTGTAGGGTCATGGCCTCCACGCCTAACCACCAAACTTGCCAAATGTTTCCAGTATAATACTCTAATGGTCGTGATCAAACAATATTTCAGAGCTTTCATAATTTTTTATGTTACATTAATTTATGCGATATTAGTAATTCATAATATATATACTTTTTTTCAATCAATTTTATGCCTTTTTGATTTTTCCAGAGTTTGCCTCAAGACTTAACCCAGGCAGCCACTGTGGCATTGAAAAGTGAAAACAAGCAGAAGAACCGTTATCGAAATATTATAGCTTGTAAGTAACTACACTATCATCACAATATACTTCCATTGTGTATACTTTACCTCATTTGATAGGGACCAAAATAGAAATATTGTAGCTTGTAATTACCTACACTATCATCACAACATACTTTCATTGTGTATACTTTACCTCATTTGATAGGGACCAAAATAGAAATATTATAGCTTGTAAGTAACTACACTATCATCACAATATACTTCCATTGTGTATAATTTACCT
>KN883003.1:103482-131978 GCA_000934455.1 Apostichopus parvimensis
TATTCACCAAACCTACACATCTCTACTACAGTGTACATATTGGTGTTCTATTCACCAAACCTTCACATCTCTACTACAGTATACATATTGGTGTTATAATCAGCAACCTACACATCTCTACTACAGTGTTCATATTGGTCATTGTTACTTTGCAACATTTTCAGATTTACCAAATTTGCTTTTCGGACAACCAAGGAGTAAGGCCTGCTTGCACGAGGGACAATCAGAAGAAATCCATAAATCTTTGCCTGCAATCATCCCGTAGAATCTTTTGCAACCACCAGAAGTAGTTTGGGAGGTGACTAGAAAGGGGTGTGGGGGGGTCCCTCGTTTCATCTCTATCTCCATTTCTCTAGCAGAGGTAGAGGAAAACTTGAAAGGAATATTTAACTCACATTGCTGTTTATAATAGCTCGCTGATAATTAATTCATTTCTCTGATGTATTGTCCATACTAGTTGCTTTGCTGACTTATATACTTTGTTAACTTGTTAGCCATAAATATTTCTTCTGTACACACCAGTCCTGTCCTGTACATCAATGTAATACTTCAACATTATTTGCCTGCAGCCCAACCAACAAATTTGTTATTACAAATCCCATGTTGTACAGTAGTCTTAACCAAACTATTCAGCCATAACTTTGGCCAAGCCCTTTTTTTAACCATTTCTTACCCTTGTGTGTTACATAGTTCAAAGCTGATGCATCACAATGATATGACAAGACAATGGAATTTTACTGTTTGTATAATACGTATGATATGTCTTTATGTAGTCAAGCACTGCTCTAGATTTACCATCACCATGGTACCTGCATCTGAAGATTGTATATCCTTCTGGATAGTTTATTGCATGTTATGCTCAACATGTTATAATTTATAGCATAGAGTGTATACAAGGCCTACCTACTAGCTCAAAGTTTTCAACATACAGAAAGGATTTACATTCACACTTATTCCACAGACATTGATGAGCATTAAGTAAGACGATAGATGAGTCATTAGTTGGGAAATTCCAGGCTTCAAGAGAATTTTATCATCTTTTAAAGCCTCATAAGCCTGTTCAGGTCCTTACCCCCCCCCCGCATTCCCCCCTCCCTTGTCATTAGACCGGAAACACAATGTTGGACCTGTCTCTCATGGTCTGATATGAAGTTCAAGCGCAGATAATACTCAGCAATGTGATGTTGTTATAACACTAGGATTGAGGGAGGATCAAGCGCAGATAATACTCAGCAATTTGAAGTCGGTAATACACTAGGATTGAGGGAGGATCAGACCCCATGCTTGGTGCTCTATTGGTTATGTAAACACAGCTTGGGGTCGACCCAGGATCAACGGTGATCTTTGACTTTCGTTGCTTGCTATTCTGTTAATTTGACACAATAGAAGGGCAAGACATGGCTAACAGCTTTTGTGCCTTTCCTTCTAGTAGACAAACCTCCGTTACCTTTTTCAGTGACTGTGAGCACACGCTCTAACACCAAAGCACTGGATCTAATATAAATGCGTAGAGGTTCAGAATCAACTTGTCTTGTTTTAATGCCGTACACGGATCTAGGGTTTGATCTTGTTATGTTAAATGCAGCTGTCTTTAATCTCTGGGTGGAACCTCTGGGTGGAACAGCTTTGAAGCTTCATAAAGTGCATTGTCAATAGAATGACCGGAACACAAACTCGTGTTTTTTTTAATGAAAAAGGATCGCCATCCAAATGTGTGGTTGCTAAGGAATTAATAGAGCTCGGTAGCACTTTCTGTAATAATTAAGAATTGAAAAGAATTAAAAATTAAGAATCATTACCTGCCTGAACCTGTATTTCATATCAGCAATACATGTTGACTGTCTGGTGTAACCGCTGAATCACCTCATTTTCCTTTCCCTTCCCCCTCTCCCACCCCCCCCCACTTTAACACAAAGGTCCCAAAAAACATGTCTTTAGCATTTTCACAATGTTCAGCATGATTTAGAATTGAGCACATTATGTTTCTTCCAGATCCCCAGCATTTCTTAGAAGCATTTCTGAAATACCATGCAGTGAATAATTTATCCGTATCGCATGGTAAAGTGTTATGCAAAGTGGACAATTTGCTGTACAAGTGCCAAGATGTGTGCATAGCAGTTTGTGTACGCAGGTACCATAGTATTGTATAACAGACGAAAGTTCAAAACTGCTAAGCAAAATTTTCACACTGTATTTGGTGTGTGTGTACAATTCGATCCACGTAATTTCTATATGCTTGTATTGACAAAAGGCATCCATTCGTGTCATTGTTCTGAGAAACTCTACAATGCACATACTGAGATGATCGGCGAAATGAAATTCCAAGCTATTCATTGCACCAGGATCTCACCTCATTGCATAATGGCTTTGAAAATACCAAAATGACGCAGGGTTTTGAAAAGACCGGAAGAATTCTTTCATGAGACCTAAAAAGAGAAGAAAAAGATATTTTTAGCCCTTAGTCTTTGTTTCCTTTGCATTCCGCTTCATCTTGTCATTTTCCTGATATTTTGTAAAAAAAACTTTTGAAAAAGTGAATATGATTATTCTTGTATTCAGTAATGTATATACTTAGGCAGTTATCAAGGCATTTGATTATATTAACCCTCCTTTGCATTTTTCAATCTTTCAATTTTAAAATTTTGAGAACTTAAGTCCTTACATCTGGATCTATTCTCTAACATTGTAAAATTTCTCATTTCAGGGTTTCAAGAAAGAAAGAGCTTACATAGCCTCACAAGGTTGGTATCATTCAAATTAACTCTTCTAAGTAGTTCTGTACACCTATATTAAAAGGAACAGCAAAACCCAACTGGGAAATTATAAACATTTCGGCTAGAGTGGGATTCAAATGGCTTAAGTTCTGAGACTTCTTCTTGTATAGAAGGAAATGCACCGTTGAAAACGTTCTTTTCTGGGTTGCGTTCTACATCGCTGTGTTAATAGAGTTGTATATAGATACATATACTGTATATATATGCATGGATGTGTAGTTCACTCTTAACTTGTACCTGTCTCCCCATAACTAAGTCACTCTACCTTGTCTAAAGCCACCTGGTAATCTAACTAAAAGCACCACCATTTCGAGGCCTCTGTAATGTCCACAAAACACTGTAGTTTTTGAAATTTTGATATGACAGTATTTTACAGTCAATGCTCCACCTGGTCAACAATTTGGAGGTACAAGTTGTTTAACATTGTGTGATCTGCACCAAATGACAAAGAATATGACAGCTGTCTTTTCCAGACTAATTGTTTGAAATAGAGCCTTAAAGGTATATTGAGATATAAGGTTGCCAAAGAATTTTGGAAGGTCGCAGAAAACAAAAATCGAAACAAAATCGAAATTGCCAGAAACTTGTAAAAGAAAAAACACAAATTACTTCCAAAAAGTTGCACGATATCACCATGTCATAACTAAGCACCCTTCGGCATGTGACAGATGCCTCAATAGGGAGGAGAATACCTCTTCCCAGGAGATTCCTTCCCCAGGCCTCAATATCCGCCAGTCGGAGGGTTTGCCGAGAAGATGATGGATGGAGGTGGAGCAAAAATAATCTGAATATGAGGGAAATGTAGGATATTTTGGTAAATTAGTTTCCCACAAACACAGGGGGATATCTTATTGGCCGATATTAGATCATGGCCATGTTCAATCTGTTTCTGCTTAATAGTTCCTCGAATCAGTTTTTTTTACAGTCACTCTAGTCCTTTAAGATGGATGAATGACTTGTAGTGAGTAAAATTACAAACTCTGAAAGTGATGAGTTGAAAGCAGTCATGGTAGAGAAGAGTGAAAGCGACTTTATTGCATCGCTCCTTTTACCGCACTTGATGAAAAGGTTTCCTTCAATATTTAGAAATGGGACCTACCGTTTCTCAATTGACTGTATCTCAAATAACTGGGATATGTCGATTCAGTGGTATTAATATCAACTAATGTCTCGTCAGACAGACGGGGAAGCCAAGTTTTACCGATGTACCTCAGGGAAATTATTTAGTGTTCAAAGTTTGGGTAGCAGTTTTGGAAGCCTCTGAACTTTGTCTTTCAAGAAATGATATGGTTTCTATGTAAACAAAAACACTGCTATACGTCTTTGCACTTGTGTAGCAGTTTCCCAGCGTTGTGTAGCATTTTGCAATGCAATTACAGATCAGTTATTCCCTATACTGTAAAAATATCACACCAGTGAACTGAATAGACCTGACAAAGTTCCGGTAGAAACAGTACACTTAAAGTAAGTCAGTATAGGCCCCAAATTATAGCACGCTGTTAATTGCTAGAAGTCTTCAAAAAGTAGTTTCCCGGAAGTCTTTAGCTCTCCAAATTGTCTCAGGCATTGCTTAGGAACACACAAGATGACTGAATGTCCCAGTGAGGAAAATTTCCTTGAAGGTTGTAATATAAGCAGTTAAAGAATTTTGACCAAAGGTGACCATATTTGAATATCTAGCATATTTGGGGCCAATACAGCATACCTTTAAACTCCTAGGGTTGTTTAATATAGGGTATAAATAGGAGAGTCAACTGTTGCGTGACTGTTTGTAACACTTATGTATCGTATCATGTGTAAAAGCAAGAATAGCTGTACCAGGTGACAAGCTTTGCTGAATGACTGACACGCTAGGTTACAAGGAAGTTATGACAGGTACTGTTATATACCGCAACAGTAATACTGTGCTGAGAAAGGTTTCGAAGGACAGCCTTGGCCTCAAATTAAAAAAAAAAAAAAACCTTGTCATTTAGCCTCTGAAGAAGGTCCTGCTAGGATCGAAACTTCAGGCCAACTTACTTTTACACAATATATTATTTGAATTATTTTCTCCTTATGTTCATTAAATTGGTTCAATTTTTTTTTTTTAAGTTTTAAATTTGTTGACAAAGGTAACAATCGCCAAATTTGTTGCTAAAATATCAATGTCTTTAAAATATGAAGGGAGACCAGGTAGCCCTGGGTGACCGGAAGTCAAAACATGTCATTGTGTGTGTGTGTCATTGTATTTGTGTCAAAAACTTCCATTCAATTGCTGGGCCAATTTTCTTCTAACTTGGTGGGAATGTACCCCAGGGTGAACCCTTGTGTCTTGCAAGGACCCCCCCCAAAACAAAAGTCATAGGTCAAATTTAGTTGCATTTGAATTTTCGCTAAAACTCCAAGGGGAAACATTGAAGTGACATAGAACCTTTGCGAGTATAATGGAAATGTCAAGAAGTACTCCTCCTCCTCCAGTGTATAATATATCTGTTCATTTGAAATCAGTGTTTGCTGTCGATGAGATAAGCAACTCGGTGGATTGCCCTCTTGTTTAAACTTTTCTTACACAAGGACCGGGTGTTTAATCTGTAGTACATAGGGTTATAAAATGACGTTTATTGCCGGTGTAAGGATGTCGTATGAAATCGATTGTCAGTAGATGGAGCCATCTATGTTTAGTTTCAGCTGAGTGAATCAGTCATGTTGTCATATTTTGTTCTTGTTCAGGTCCAACTACAAGTTCCATCGTAGACTTCTGGAGGATGATTTGGCAGGAGGACATTCGTAAGATAAGCATGGTCGCCAACGTGATAGAGGAGGGGAGGATGAAATGCCTCCATTACTGGGCCACCTTGGGAGATGAACCAATGAGAGAAGGCGACTTCACCATCAGCACACTCACTGAAACAGAGAAAGACAGTTACACACTCAGAACGCTGCTTCTTGCAAAGCAGGTAAGAGCAGCAGAAACATTCCATGTTGAAATTAAATGTCAAATGTTGTTGGTCGTTGGTCAAACATTGCATTTACTTCGCTCCTCACTTACCTGTCTCCCCACAACCTTGCACCCTCATTCTACCGCGCTTAGAATGTCCTGGTAACCTTTTAACACTGTGCACCCTCTGTGACCCGGCTTCACGGGTCACCGCCCTTCATTCTCATTCTACCAACCAAAGAGTCTAGATCGCAAATTTTCGAGCGGATTTTTTCCATCGGATTTCGTCCACTTTTGGTTTCCCAGGATCGGAATTTTTCCCATCCACTGTTTTTTTGGAAGTATTTGAAGTTGTTTGCAGCTCGATAAGTATCCTTTTCTTCTTATTAGAGGGGTTTTTAGGGCTGTTTTGGTTATCCCTAGTGCTCACATATAACTCAAATAAGTACTGTTTTGGTTAGTATGAACACTGTTCAGTAGAAAGTAGCCCCAATCAGCTGATAATTTGTCAAATGAGATAAGAACAATGCAAGGAGACACAAGCCCAAACATCATTATTAGTCTATGGAATAGAGACTTAATTGATGTCAAAACCAACTTGCCCAAACAGCTAAGAAAAATATCACGCCATCTGGGAGATGTCGCAAATTTTATGTTACTACACACAAGGTAAGATGACTTGATCAAGACTAAATATGACATCATGGAAACGTTTTTACAGTTTAAATTGTATCATTTCTTTAGTCTATGATTTACAGTGTATATTTTCTGTAATGTATGACAGGTTTTTGCAAATGCTGAATCTAAACTATTGAATTTACTTCGATCCTCTCTTACCTGTCTCCCACTCCACATAAGTTTTTGGGGAACCTCTTTCAACATGACATATTGATGTTATTGGTTTGTGTGTCAAAACCATTTTATCTTGAAAATATGGAATGAAAATGAAAACAAAGAGAAAACTAAAACGTTGTTGGAGTCCTAGTGACACTATGACATCACAGATTTACATAATGACAGCTACCAGACACCACTTTTAAACTAAGACATCTCTCATATGAAACAAGATTTCCGCCTAGCTCTTTGGGAGAGTTATGCATCGCAAAGATCTCTGGCATGACAACCAAAAGATGGTGGTTAGTTTTTGTTTACACTTTAATAACTCGAGCCCAGAGTCTTAATATGCAAATTAGTCTAAACCTATTCAATTTTGTAAAGCCTGCGCAATGACAAGTGTTAATAGCTCAGACCCAGTGTCAGTAATCTCTGTTGAAAGATATGATACTTTATGGAGTCTCTATTGAAAAATATGAGACTTTGTGTAGAGATATGGAACGTATGTTGTGACGCAGACCATGAAACCTATTATATTGTGGTCAGGTGTTACATACACTGCGGCGAATGTTTATATTTTGTACTTAAAACACAATCACCTGCTTCTGGACCATTGACCACCAACTCTGGTCTCTATAATTCTACTACCGTAAAATCTTTGTGAAATTCACTCGTGGCTCTTTTTTCACTTCAGTTGCTGTATAACAGTATAACAGTGATCTGTGACTTACTGTATATATATATGCACAGTCTATTGAACCTCCATTACTCACTGTAGTTAACGCCTTGTGGGTTGTAAGTTCACAGCTGTACAATAGAATCACCTACTCATGACATAAGTCAATGGAAGGAGGCAGAACAAAAGAATATATGACAATGGAAATCAATGTAACTGCTGGTCAATTGTGTGTTATACGGAGGGTGTTGAGTAATTTGTTTATTCGAAAAAATGACTAGATACAAAATTTTAGGGGAATTATTTTCCCCTATTTTTGCTTCTTTTTTTTCAAATTTTTTCCCCTTCGTATTCCAGCACTGTGATAGCGGCTGCAAATGCAACATAACGTTTGTTGAAAAGAAATGATCTTTGTAGATCTTTTGAGGGTTCTCTTTAAAGATGATCTGTTTATCTTACTTTGCACATTTCTTGTTTGTCAGCGATGTTCATTTCCGCAGAGTCAGCCGATTTGTTTTTGCAAACTTGCTCATAAAAACAAGAAAAATTTAGCAAGTCATTGAAATTGTAAAAAAAGTTAGGTCTCCACTTTCCAGGCTCGCAAAACTCTTCAATTTTTTTTTTTGTGCGAAAATGTCAACGAACGAGAGCCTTTTTTTGCCCGAAAAGGCGTCAAAGATCCTCAGCAGCTATCTCAACATTTTAAAAAAATTTAAAAAACATTTTAAACAACATTTTAAACAACAAAAAATTAAAATAAACAATAACCGAAAAAAAGAAGAAATTTTGAAAAACAATAATGTACATGACTTATATTGACCTTGTTTAATGGACTGATGATTAGGGTGGATACTAAAAATTTTGTTCTTGCTTGTAATTTGAAGTCTTTGAATATCAGGATTTCCTGTTTGATGATTTCGATTGCCGTGCGAAATTACTGAAAATTTTCGTAACCTTTAGAAGAAACCATGCACATCCCCTTAACTTTGGAGACTCGCCTCAAACCGTGTGCCGCGCTCTGAAAAAGTTAACATTCCATTGCTTGCAAGTGAAGTTTTCTTTTTGTCGCTACAAAATGTAGACAGTAATGAAACGTGATACCTTGTTATCTTTAGCTGGACCTAAGATGTCCATCGCTGTATCGTTTATACACTGTGCTGTGGGTATTGACCGTAGCTGTATGTACTGACTGTACACTAGTGTCGAATTACCAAAGGTAGCAAGCTGTGTTCATGTTTTCTGGGATCGATGGTGGTGTCTAACACTTCTGTTACACCTCATTCGAAACTAGGTCAGATTTCCGGCATTAGACATTTCTTTGTGCGCGAGTCTACTCTTTCACACCGCATTTCGTATCGTGCAGATATGAATTTTTCAATGTTTTGTGATATTTTTTGGGTAATTTATGCATCTGGCAACAGCAGCATGGATGGTGTCAGCAAGGCGCTTCAACTGAAAATGTCTTTGTTTTCTTTATGATTTGTCAATCTCTTTATCCACAGAGGAAAAGAATATTGCTCCAAAAAAAGAGATACATTTTGATGACAGTATGTCACAGAGAATTTAGGAGTATAAGCAAACATTCAAAATGTATTTAGTTTTAAGGATAAAGCAAAAAAAGTATTATAATAGCCTTAGTAGAGCTTTGAAGAGTATTTGTCCCAGATGACATCACAGACCCCACCCCCATCCCCACCCCTACGTGACTGCGATAATACTTCCTGGAATTGTTGAAGGTTCAGCCAGTCAATATAGGTTACATTCAATCAACCATATCACAATTTAAGGATACTATACATATTGATAGTGTGGCATATTTTTCTCTTTAACATAAGTTTCACATTGTTTGTCACCAATAAATCCTTGCAGTCTGGTGGCTGGGAATGTAACACTGACATGAGAATATGAGGAAATATTCCACATTGCTTATAAAAAACTCACTCTCATGATCTTGCTCCTTATGGTTAATGTTGTTACCAGAAAACGTGGCTAGATGTGCTTTGTTTCACCAATTGTGCCAAACAATGTGAACATCAAATTTCTGGAAAAACCAAAGAATAGGTTGTATTGTACAATGCTGTAGATATCTTTATAACACAAATGAGAAAGAGGAACTTGAGCCATATAAGAATTATTGCCAAATACTGTATAAAACAACTTTTGCCGTTAAATTATGTTGGATTGTAAAATGCTGTGTATATCTTTGTACTAACAGCCATAAGAATTAATATATACCAAAACACTGTATTCTAACAACTTTGCCATTAGAATATGTTGTATTGTAAAATGCTGTTTATATCTTTGTAACAGCCATAAGAATTAATATACCAAAACACTGTATTCTAACAACTTTGCCATTAGAATATGTTGTATTGTAAAATGCTGTTTATATCTTTTTAACAGCCATAAGAATTAATATATACCAAAACACTGTATTTTAACAACTTTGCCATTAGAATATTTTGTATTGCAAAATGCTTTGTTTATCTATTTGTAACAGCCATAAGAATTAATATATACCAAAACACTGTATTTTAACAACTTTGCCATTAGAATATGTTGTATTGTAAAATGCTGTGTATATCTTTGTAACACAAATGGAAAGAGGAACTGGAGCCATAAGAATTAATATATACATAATACCAAAACACTGTATTCTAACAACTTTTGCCTTTAGAATATGTTGTATTGTAAAATGCTGTTTATATCTTTGTAACAGCCTAAGGATTAATATATACCAAAACACTGTATTCTAACAACTTTTGCCATTAGAATATGTTGTATTGTAAAATGCTGTGTATATCATTGTAACGACCATAAGAATTAATATAAATACCAAAACACTGTATTCTAACAACTTTTGCCGTTAGAATATGTTGTGTTGTAAAATGCTGTGTATATCTTTGTAACAACCATAAGAATTAATATAAATACCAAAACACTGTATTCTAACAACTATTGCCGTTAGAATATGTTGTGTTGTAAAATGCTGTGTATATCTTTGTAACAAAGAATGAGAGAGGGAGAGAGGAACGTGAGCCACAAGAATTAATATATTGCAAAATACTGTATCGTAAAATAATGTATTGTTGTCCTTGTACCAGGGCGAAAAAGAACCACGTAAGGTGTACCTGTTCCACTACACAGAGTGGCCGGACAGGGATGTACCCTCTGATGCCTCTACCCTCATCAGGTACATCAAGGACATTCATGACATGAAGACACCAGGTTCAGATACTCTTCTCGTCCATTGTAGGTAAGTATTATATAGTCTCTCACATAATCAGGGGCATCATTGTAGGTTAGTTTTATATAGTCTATCCACATATCAGGGGCCTCATTGTAGTTCTTCAATGTGTCTTGTTTGTGCAAAAAATGGAATTTGAGAGAAAAATTTCAATGGCTTATAGGCATGAGTAACTAAGTTTATGGCTGTTATGTTTATATTGTTTGTGTGTTTGTTTTTTTGTTTTTTTTTTTCCTTGTTTGTGTGCGTGTATGTGTGTGTGTGTGACCATGTTGAATATACCAAAATGTATAGAAAGAGATAAATAACAGAAATGGAAGTTTATTCATTAATCATTTGCACCATTTGCTATTTTGACATGTGTTTCTTTGTGTCTTAGTGCTGGGGCTGGCAGGACAGGAGTGTTAATGGCCATAGACACTCAGTTACAGAGGGCAGTAGTCAAAGGAGATGTTGAAATCTTCAACTATGCCCTTGATATGAGGAAAGCAAGACCATGGATGGTACAGATGCCCGTAAGTTACCAAGGTTCAGATTATAGTTCAAAAATAGTTTCATCCGCATCGTAAATGTTTCGGTAAAGTGGATATTTTCATTCCCGTTCTCATTTTTCAAATTGACATTCATTTTCTTCTTTTTTTCTTGTCATTATTAATATAGCAGAAAGGTAAAAGTTTTAGAACTGAGAGATGTGTGATATATTCATGTTCAAATCAATAAGCCGCTACTCAATATGCATTCATTGAACTACAATGCTAGATACATTTGAAAATACAAATATTTAAATTAAATACATTATACAATTCTCAAAATTCGGGCAATTTTTTTTTTTGCTTGATGACAGTGGATTTTTGCTTTTTTTTCTAGTATTAGAAAAAGGCACCTACATTTTCCTGCCATAAGACATTAAGAATTTAAACACATGATAAGTATGGTAACAATCATCAGTCCATAAATGGTGTGAGTTTGGTACCTCACATGAGCCACCCATATTACTGCTTATTATCAGTAAATATTATTGGACTGCCTCTTGTAAGCCTAGACAGGAACTCATGTTCTCTGCTATTCATGAAAATGCCAAACTTGATATTAGCATGTTGATTTTTTTAAGCACTTGCATTTTTGATCAAGTGTCAAAAACTTTTTTTTCAATTTCTAAGCCTGTATTGTTAAATTATATGTGGAGAACATCATGTTCATACTCTTCTCCTAGTGAAGGATTCCTTATGAACAAAATGCAATTAGCTCAGATATCAAGGTCATTTTTCAAATGCTTTTAACTTGACTAAATCTATGATACTGTGGCAGGCCTTTTTGTACAAAAGCCTGTACTTCATTCTGCAAGTGATCATATAACTGCTAATTGTGAAGGAAATATATTCAAATTTGCATAAGTTGTTTTTGTGGCTTGAGTTAGCTTTGGATTCTATTTTTGTAAATGATTGGATAAGACATAAAGTAAAGATGTTAATATTTAAGTGATATCATCGCCCATTTCTTCCTGTAAATTATTTCTGCTCAACGACCGATCTCACAGGCCATCAGCGCTTCCCAGGGATTTTGTAGCCTGCTAAAAAGTTCTCAAAACGTCTTCAGAATTTACTTTCTAGGAGCTTTTCAGCCCCCAGATCTCTCTAAAAATATTGAGGAGTGTTAAATTAGACAATAAGACGCTTTACAAACAAGTAATAATGCTAAGAGGATAACATGGAAAGTTTGCTGCACCATGAGTGTCCATTCTGTTTTACTTGCTAGCATATTCGGGGTGGGCAATACTGACCACCTTTAAATGTATGTATGTATGTATTTTAGATCCTCCTGCAAGCAGGAACTCGCTAAGAAGCCATCATTGGCATATCAAAGCCGCAAGCTGACCGAAGTCAGTCTCTTAGAGTCATATTTTAACGTCTATGATTACGAATTGTCAATTGTCGACAACTCTGTAACTGGACGACATACATTAATCTTGGAGTGACTCAAACTCCAATGTAGAATGTAGACCCCAATGTAGACTTGAACTTAAATGTAGAATAACACCACTTCTTTTGAGGAGACAAACTGTCTTTTATCTCCCTATCTTTCTCTCTCTCTTTCTCTCTGTCTCCTTCACTTCCCTGACACTGTAACACAACGTCTTGATTTGTTTGTTCTGTGATGATCAGATCCAGTACATCTTTATTCATGAAGCCATACTGGAGAGCCTCATGTGCAAGGATACCCTCATACCGAAATCCGAGCTCTCCAAGATGATAGACAGTTTCCAAGAGCCACAGTACGAGACAGGAAAGCCTCTGATCGAACAGCACTTTCAGGTAAATAGATGTGTTGATATTATCAGTCATCTCTGACATAGCTGCTAACCCCCAACTCGAGGAATAGTGTCAAGTCGACGTCGGTCTGTTCACTTTCAGTTTGGTGGGTTCGGCTCTCCTCTTTCAACAAGAAACTTCAGTTTTGTTTATATTGAAACAGTTGAATACATTATGGGGCTGTCTCTACGACAGACAGTTTCAGTTTATTTGCTGCTAAAAAATTTTCAAGTGAGCTAATGATCCTTGTAATGATCTCACCGATATTGAAATCTGTTTCAGTTAACGTCACTGAATATTCATTTGTTTTGTGCTAGAGTGTGTGGTTATTATTTAAGTTCTCAATTTACCATTCTCCTAGACTCTTTTTACTCTGGCATCATTTAAAGTCACTGAATATCAATTGGTCTGTACTAGAGCATGTTAGTTGTTACATTATCTCTAACTCTTTTTTTCCCCCATCTTCTCCTAGACGCTAAACTCTGTGTCGGTTAAAGTCACTGAATATTTCTACAAGATGCAATCTGGAATGAAAGCTGGCAATGTCTCTAAAAACAGATATCCTAAACTCATTCCAGGTCAGTCCCTCTAACCATCATGCTGTTCATATTATTATTATGATTATTATTTATGATTTAACATTAAAGGGTAGACTCGGTTAGTGTAAAGCTAATCTCCCCCGAGGCCCTGAAATAAAATAACTAATAATGAAATGAAAAAATATAATCATGTAAAAATAATAATAAAATAAAATATTCATTTCTTTTGCTCCTGTTCTTACTTTCTTGAAATACATTTTTTCATGAACACCTGAAATTTAATTTCATGATGACATCATGATAATAATAAATCAAGGTAGTTTGTTTATTCATTATTTGGTTTGAGAGTAGCTTTCATTTCCAGGAATCCTCTCTCCAGGGGCCAGTAAATGCTGATCCTGTTTCACTTTGTCTTCTGTTGGTTGCATCTATGATAGATAATGCCGAGATCATTTTCATGAAGTAAACTTATTAAATGAGGTGTAACCGATCCTTGCCGTTTTGTGTTTATTGGGAAGCGGCAATGTCTCTCGTTGTAATAAAATACAGAGTGTTCTTTCAAAGACTTTACGTCTTTGAAAGAACTCTCGGTTTATAAGGGTAAGGGGTATTTCACTTTTGGTAACCATGTTTAACGCCAATTGGAAACTGAAAAGCCATAACTGTGAAGATCGTTAGCATGATTAGTCAAGTAATAGCTTTCACTCAAAAGAAATTCGTTTGAAAAACAAAAAAGAGAAAAATATCTGATATGCCTTTCTGCATGTCCTGGTCACGGCACAACAGTACAGGAAACTGTTTGAGAGCGTGGTGGCCAATTGGCTAAGGCGTTGGACTCGTGATCCAAGGATTGCTTGTTCGATTCCTGCCTAGTTCATTACGTTGTGTCCTTGGGCAAGATGCTTTATCTCATTTGCCTCTCTCCACCCAAGGGTTAAATGGGTACCTGTGAGGTAACTTGTCATTGGGCGCAGTATATAACTGCTGCCGACTTGAGGGATTATCTCTGGAACAGGTTATCATTGACCAGGGGTAATATAATGTCTGTAAAGCGCTTTGAGACCTATCCCCGGTATAAAGCGCTATATAAAAAGCAAATATTATTATGATTATTTGACATAAGAAATCAATTTCCCTAGTTTGTTACCATGGATACCATGGAAATAATGTACCTCTCTTTGTTTTCTTTCTCAGTTGATAGATTTAGACCAAAGTTAGTGATTGGTGACGAAGAGAATGACGTGAAGGATTACATATGTGCTACCTTCCTCAACGTAAGAGGTTTCACCCATTGTTTTATGCTATATACCACTCTAATACTGTCCTCTAATGTCATGCTTCAAAGCACTCGTACTGACAGTAAAAATTAATTATGCAACTACGAACTATCAATATTCAGTGTGTCGAAACAAAGGATTTAGAAAAGAATGCAACTATAACTTGATTGTTAAGAACTATCAGTGCAACAATATGAAATTTAATTCAAATGGCATTTTGAAGTGAGTTCATCTGTATGTGCTCGCCTAACCAGCGATCAGTCGTAGGGAATAATTTAACCGTTCGAGGTTTGCATAACAGTTTTGGAAGGCCCTCGACTTTGTCCCTATGGGGTTCCTGTGTAAGGAAAACTGCTCAAGTCATTTGGTCAACGATCGGTTCTAATGCCGCTCCTACTCTTTGGAACTCACTTCCACTGCACATCAAGTTGGCATCCAACGTTAACATTTTCAAAAACAGACTCAAAACTTATCTATTTTTGATTGCCTTCCCTGAGCACTAGCGCCACTGAGCATTGGTTTTCCTCTGGATATTGGGTCTATATAAATTTGCATTTATTACTATTATTATTATTATTATTATTCATATCATTATTATTATTACTCATATTATTATTATTATTATTTATTAATGCATCTATGCACTCCTATAGCAAATTGCCCATTTTGCATGGCATTTTGATATACAATGTGGGGTCAAATTATTCTCCCCGAGATTGATTTGTCGGACAGACTTGTGAGCAGTCCATTAATGTTCCCCCATTGTATTTGTGACAGCGTCTGTCAAAGGTCAACGGTCTCATCGCAACCCAGATGCCACTGCCGACTACCATCTCCGACTTTTGGCAGTTGATCCACGATTACAAAATCACGGCACTTGTCATGCTCAGCGAAAACGACACCAGTGACGAGGTAAGACGTCTGCAAATTGCCAACCAAATTATTTCACCTCTTCTGGCTTTTGTTACTTAAAGGTGCTTTGTCCCACTCCAGAAAGGACCTCTCTATCTATCAATTAAAATTCGCTCCTAAGTCCATGTGCAACTTCTGACATCAGTTTTATTCTACCAGGCCATAGCCGTCTCATGACATCGTCGTTGACATGTGTAGTTCTTGACGCGAGGTTCCTCTATAAAGATTTAGGCCCAATAAAACTATGACCTGGACAAAATTAGTGTTTTCACTTTTGGAAATTCCTCTTATGATTTTTAAAACTGTCTTTAAACTTTATGGTGGAGGTGAAAGGTCATTTGATGTCAACAGCAGTCGACACCTGAAAATCATCAAAACAGGATATGTCAAGAAATGGAGTGTTGACAGATGTCGTACTCCACACGGCGGGGGTTTCTTTGTAATGGAACTCAAATCTGTTATTGTTTTTGCTGGGGGTGTCAAAGGTCGTTTGAGATCATTAGATGATAATGTTTGTAAATGTTGAAAGGGTTATATCTCAAGAATCATAAACTGGGACAAAAGTTTTCATAAATGTTTTTTTGTATTTCCTTTACCAAATTCTGTTACTAAGCCAAATTAGTATCAATCACACATTATATCACTATTCACCGAGTTACAGCGCCTTCGTAGCCTCGTTTCTTTCACCATGTAAACGTTTAATTCGAAAGTAAACAAACGACACTTCCTGTATTAAGATGATTCCTTTCCTCTTTACTCACATAAGATAGCAAACTGGCAACTCTCAACAATTATGACCCGTTTGTTTTCATTGTACGAAATGAAACTTGCCTAGTCAAGTAAATGAACTGCTTGCAGTGTTATGAAAATGAAATAACCAATCTTTGTTGCAAGTTCAACAAAATCAGTGCTAACAAGCTTGGTTAAATTCATTCAGTTTTCTGTTATAGCACAAGATATTTTTGATGAAACAAAAACCATCCAAAACAGAACATCTGGTTATACTTTTATACATATCATTGAAGCTATTTGCTTCAGTGAAGTCAATCCTTATTCAAGAAAAGCTTCTTCTCCTTCTGAAGTTTTTTTTTTTTTTTTTTTTTGGCCACCATATGAGGTTAAACATTGCCTTGATTGTTACTATTCGTTTATTAAGAAGTGATTTTCTCTCTGGCCGCAAAGATGGGTAGAATATTTGGTTCCAGATTTTCAGTAAATGTCATCCTCAATATTAAAAAATATCAGATGGATATCTCATCGGTCTGCCATTGAATATATAAACTAATTTCATGAAGCCAGATTAATTTGACAGTTTCTCAGAGCAGGCTATTTTAATACATAACTGAGAACTGTTGCACAAAATGGAGGAGTGAAATGGCAATGTTTGGGTGTTTATGGCCAAAAAGGTTTAACTTAGTAATTTTCCTACAACTGTGCTACATATATATCTATTCATATTTAGTTTAATTATTCATACTTTTCAAAGAATCACTGAGAAATCATAAAGAATCACAAAGAATCAACTGTTTGTTTCTTACAATTCACTTTTTTCATTTTTTTTTTCATTTTCTTTATAAAATTAACTGCAAAACACACCATCAACCAAAACTCTGTGGATTACCTAGTCTAGTCAGCCAGACCCCCTAATTTGCCAATCAGATATTATTATTATTATTATCATCATTATTATTGTTATTATTATTATTTTTATTCTTATTATTCTTATTATTATGATTATTATTATTATTATCATTATTACTATGTATTTGATAGAGCGCTCTCAGCAAGCAAAGATAAACTCCATCATTGACGTTGAAAGGAGACTGACAATGTCTGATGTTGAATAAAACATCGATAACACAACGAATACAAATTATAGAACTTATGCTTGTGGTGTTTTCTTAAGCGGTGAGAGTCGTAATGTGGATTGAGTTACGAAAACAAGTTTGATCTCATCTTTTCAGTCCATTGGTCAGTACTGGCCTTCCAGCCCCTCAGATATCATGGTCATTGACAAGTACACCGTGTCGGAGATCGGGCGCGAGACCACGGAAGATTACATTATACGAGAACTGTCTCTCAAGGTGATGAAAGAGGATGACGACCCAGAATCGGAGCCAGAGGTCAGTATGGAGAGTTTAATCTGCTAGAAAGTAGAGCTTAATCTGCTAGACAATATGGCCTATAATATGTGGTAATCGTTCTTATTACATGTGTGAGGTTTTTGCGTGAATCATTGATCAGATCAAATTTGGATATATGTCATTTTGAGCTTTGGTCTGATATTTTGTTACTTTATTTGTCTTTCAACTCAATTCATCTCTCAATCAACCTATCAGATTTATTTACCTTTCCGATCAATCGATTCATCAGTATAAAGCATGGATGGATCATGTTTACAAGTATTGTTACACGTCATGTTGGAAGGTGTTTGTGGAGTAGGATGCTTGGAAGTTTATACCAATCTACTATAAGACACAATACAATCAGCAAAAATATGATACAACATTAGTGAGAAAGAGATATAATGTGAACCAACGACACATTTGTCCATAAGTTCCCGATCTGCATACTCCTTTAAGCAGTCTTGGGACCACACTGTAGCTGTTTCTACCTTTTACATTGTACAGTGTGCGCAGGTTGTCTTGTGTCTTACAATGCAACAGATGGAGACAAGAGGATGACACAGTTCTTACTTGCCTGAGTTTCCCTGAAATTAAAACTCATCTTTCAGAGATGCCTTTTTATAGCCCTGAATTTCCGATGTTACTGATAGTTTAAAGCAGTTTTGTCCCCCCCCCCCACCACATTTTTTATTTCTGGTTACCACTGCCCCATTCTAGTAAGATCCGTCCTTTGCCCCTCAACCAGACCCATAACTTACTACACATTGACTTGTAACAATGTTCAGCTAGATTTGATCCAGTTATGTTTGCTACTTGGAGTCACTCCAAGATTAATGTATGTCGTCCAGTTATAGAGTTATTGACAATTCAAAATCATGGACGTTAAATTTGAATCTAAGAGACTGACTTCGGTCGGCTTGCGGCTTTGATAAGCCAATGAGGCTTCTTCCCAAGTTCCTGATTGCAGGAGGATCTAAAATACATACATACAAATACATACATACTTTCTGTCTTTCAACAGGGTGAACTAACTGTGAAACAATTCCAGTTCCTTAAATGGAGTAACTCTTCAACCAATCCTAGTTCAGATGCAGCTCTACTGGATTTCATCGTCCTCATCAAGAATTGGATGTCGGAGGACTCCTCAGATACCCACCTCCCTCTCGTCCACTGCATGTGAGTCACAAGGACAATATCCTCTATTGTCCCTGTTACACTGTAATTCAGCATAACTCATGAAGTATTAACCAGTTTTATTTACAAAGACGACAAATAACTTTAACAACAGATGTGACTTTAAGGCCAATGCAAGATATTTGAAACTGGGCTCTGTTTAAACAAAGAAAAGTTCAAAACCAGTCTTGACCAGACCAGGAATCCAACCAATCACTGAACGGTCTGGACAGTAGTGTAGTCTGGCACTTCTTAACTCCTTCCAAATAGATGTATAATTCTGTAGTTAGTTGTCTTCTTATCGTTATCTTTTTATATATTAATTTTCGTATTTCTTGGAACCATCAGAGACGGATCGATAACATACATACATATTAGACACTTATATAGCGCTGCTACATTGATATCGTAGCGCTTTTGACAACTTAGCCTTGGTCATTGGTAACTTGTCACACCTACACACCAAAGTGTGCGCAATTCAATCAATCTCTCCTGGGGCACCACAGTGCACCACAACCATGTGTCCCCCGGGGGACTTCCCATGGGATGCAGCCACAAACCGGCGCACGCAACTATATTTACAAGTTACCTCGCAAGTCCCCATTTATACACCTGGGTGAAGAGAGGCAATGGAGATAAAGTGCCTTGCCCAAGGACACAACGCAATGATCTGGCCAGGGCTCGAACCTGTAATCCTTAGATCACCAGTCCACTGCCTTAACCACTTGACCACAATGCTTCATTTGTGTTGTTAATGGATTACTCCAGTAAAGAATCAATTCCAGCCATCATCCTTTTTACCTTTTCCGATAGAGACACTTGCAATGAGAGATTTCTCAATATAGCTCAGAAAAATCTTGCTCTGCTTGAGAGTTAAAGTGGTTGCCAGTTGTTTCAATGTGCGATGTCATAGTGCCTTTTAGAGATGGGACCATTTACTTTCCCTTTTTTTCATAAGCAATTTTCATGTTGTTATTTGTAAACAATGGTGATGTTTTGCTCTTCTTAAAAAAACAGTATTAAATATTTTTAGAATCAGTATCGGCAAAATTCACATCTATCAAGAGAATGAATGATGCAGTAAATAAAGGCAAACAGTATTACACATCAAAGGTCAAGCAATGGCTCAATGATGTCATGTTTAGACTTGCTAAAGTCTCAGTCATTTTTGCCAAAAAAACCTTCATATCTTTGAATTGGAATAACACTTTGCTAAGGAAGTTGTTCATCATTTGTGGCATGAGCATCTATAACCTCGACCAGTAAAGATTGTGTATTTTGCTTCTCCTTACATGTTACTTAAAGCATGCTTGGTATTTTGACTAGTTGCAAGAGCAAAATAAAATAAAACTGTTAGCAAACTGCTTATCCACTAGAGAGCTTGTGTAGGAGAATGTGTAAAAGTAAGTTGGCCTGATGTTTCAATCCTAGCAGGATCTTCTTCAAAGGCTAAATGACAAATAACATAGTTGCAAGAGCAATAGAACAACCAAGATAGGTTAGACTAATGTTTTATTAAATTGATCTCCCTGTAACAACTAATCCACTTTGTCTTCTAAATATGAATGAAATGCTCATTTTTCCATCACAATTTGTTTTGGCTTGAGTCTTAAACATGATGTGTGGTTTGTCCTTTGATATCCGTAGGAATGGAATCGGTAGGAGTGGTGTTTTCTGCAGCGTCTTGAATACATTGGACCAGTTAGCCAAGCAGGATTCTATCAACATCTTCAACATCATCAAAGCCCTCCGAAGAAAACAGCCTTTGATCGTAGAAACACAGGTAAGCATCTACCAGGGGTGATTCCATCAGCCTTGAAGTATGCTTGAAGTGAACTCAGAAGCAGTTGCATTCCAAAAAAAACGAAGCACCTATCGTCAGATGTACCGAAGATAAAACATTGAAAAGTTTGACATAAAAAAAACAGGAGAATACTTTCGAGATAACGACAAATGGAATTTCTAGATAGACGGAAGGAATTTGGTCAGTTAAAGACCTGAATGACTTGACAAACAAAATTCAACTTGACCATGTATTTTGTTTCTACTGTTTCTCTTCCAATGTCCAACCGTGATTTAAGATATTACAGCTTTCAATAATTTAATTCTTCCAGAGAAGGAACCCCATCAGTGGATTGACATGTGTCCATCTAGCATATTTTGGGGCCAAAATCTTTTAAGACATCGTATTTAATATACATACTAGATGAAACTAATGCAATCATACTATCGTGTGTTTCCATCGCGATTTTGATACGAGGCGTTTACTTTTATTCTTGTCTTTACAGGACAACTATGAGCTGATATTCCGGCTGGTAAATCACTTCATCATAAGATCGGAGGTTGAAGGGGACGAGCCGCAGGAGGAAGGGGACAAACGGCAGGAGGAGAAGAAAGAAGAAGATAGCTTTGAGTATGCAAATGCCGGTTTGGATCGCAAGCCAGAGGATGGTGACGAGAACCAGTATGAAAGAGTGATTATTAACGAGAATGAGGAGAACACCGAAATCTAACAGCCCAATTAAGTCAATGTGAATATTCATATCTTCAGGTAATTTGCATATTAATAAGCAGCTTGGTGCCAATTTTTCTCTGGTATTATTTCTTCTTTGTTCTCTTTATCAGCAATAAGGACCATAAAGTTTTCTGCTATAGACCCTAAAACAACTTAGAAACTAAACAACTTTGCATTTAACCCATGCAGTTAAAGAGAAAAATCATAGGAGAACTTTTTTAGAGGTGAAAACATATTTGGAAAGTTTGCAGGTTTTAAGGGGGACTATGTTGCATTATATGTGAACATTGATGTATTACATGAATGCTAGACAGAGGATAGATAATCAAGTAATTCAACTTTGTATTTAGTTCACATTTTCTCTTGTAGCAATGTGAATGTAACTATAAATTGATTCCAAGTTTTGCTTGAAATTTCTAAATGTGGATTCTTTTCATCACTTTGGGATGCCCTCACTCTGCAATCTGATTTAGAGGCTGTTATGTTACATTTTTGCCATTTTTCATCGAGACTGAATTTCTTTAACAGATCTTTTATGTTGCTACTGTTTTTATGTACATAAACGTAGTTCACAGAAAATAAATGGATTGTAGCCATGAGGAGAAACATTCTGAAAACTGCTTTGAACTTTAAATAAATAAATGGTTTACATTTCCAACCACCATTTATACCATCTTTGTTCATTCTTGAGATATTAAAATTGAATGTGGAATACATTCATTCAAGCTTTGAAACTTTTTAATTAGATTTTTTTTTTTACAGATGCACTGAAAACATTTTTTTTAAATATATTTTCTACCACGTACCATTTTGCTGTCAAAAGAGCTTTTCCTTTACTCTAAACAGTATTGAATTTTTTTGTAAAATAATTCCAGATAAGATTATCATTTTTTTTTTGTCCTTTAACAGATGGGGACCATTTGAATTTTTTTCCTTCTGTTACATTTGTCAATATGAATTTAATCATATCCTTGTAAAACCTTTTTTTTTCTTTTCTTTTCTTTTTTTGGAAAGGGTAGAGAGGAAGAGTGGGAAGCAAGGGGGAGATTTTAAGGTAGAAGCTATAAAATACCAACAATCTTAAGTTTTCTTTATCCCTGAGAGAAATGTTTACAATGTTTTGACATGAAAAAGAAGCATTAAGTGTAATGATAGCAAGAAATGTTAAAAGCATGTATGTTTACATGTTGGTTGTGGCTATTCTAGGTATATCCACTTCATGCTAGTTATTACAGACATACCTTACTCTGGCTGTACCCAATATATTAACATGGATATGAAAGTATCCCTATCGTTCCAATTCAAAATTTCGAAGAGACTGTACATGTGAAACCCCAAACTGAAATTTGCTTTTGGAAACAAATGTTCTGATCTTTTTCTTCAAAAAGTGTAGAACTGTTTGATGGCTTATCTAGAATGATGAAAATGCCTATTAAAATTACTTTCAAAGGAAGACATTTCTATCAATGTGATAACTACCCACTAAGCTTGTACTTCTAAGCTTGTACTCTTAGGCTACCAACTCATAGTTTCAAAATTTCAATTTGTTTTTGGAAACAAATGTTCTGATCTTTTACACCAAAAAGTGTAGAACTGTTGGATGCTAACACACAATGCAGAGAATGCCCACATTGTTAATGACAGTCATCTGCAGAATAAACTTTCTACTTTGCTAGTAGCACCTTGCAGTTATTGTAAAATCTCTACAATATTTGCAATCCCAAATTCTATAGCTGATGTGGACTGTTTCTTATAAAGGCAAACACTTCACATCTTGTCAAAGGGACATTTGGATGGCATACAGTGTGCCCCTTTATGGAAGAGAAAGCTACTCTACTCTGTTGGTCGAAAACCCCATCTCAATATCTTGTCACTAACTCAAGATATGACTAATATGAGTGGGATTATTTTGTGGCTGGTTAAACACTTGATTCCTCTGAGGGAGAGGATCATAGTAAGTGGTCTGTGATGTGGTGCAAAGTTTTACTTCTTCTATTTTGATAATGTTATCGTTGATATATCGTTGGAACATGGTACATTGGAATGTCTACTTATCTGTCAAGGTTCTCTGTATTACAAACTTTATCTTGGAAAAAATACTGTAACAATAAAGTACAGCAATCATTTACTTTGAACCATTTAAAAGGTTAAAGTGGCTTCTATTTAAGAGCAAAACAGAGAACTTTATAAAGTAGGTGTGAAGGTTTGTATCAATGTAAATAGGAACATTAATATGTACGACTTTACTAGAACTGGTTTCTTCAATCCTCACAAAGTAACAGCTGGGCTGTTCCGGCTTTTTCTTAAAAACAAGATTCAGAAAGGACAATCCTTTTTAGAGGACAATCCTTGGTAGTGGAAATATAATTGCATTTCAATGTAATTCTGTAAAAGTGTAATTCTTTGTAAAAAGGCCGACACAGGTTTGAGAGAACAGAACCACAAGCAAATTCATTTTGGGTATTAAGAAGTACTTAAAAATAACTCTGCTGTACTGAGGTAATTGTTCAGTAGATATAAGAAAAGGTAGTGGCCTGTGACAAAAAATTGTCTTGATATCGTCATAGAACAAACACTGCAGAAATGTATCAAATTAGAGAATTTGAATGTAGAATTTGTTATGGTGCTTTGTTGTGTAGTCAACAAACTTACACAAGCTGTCAGAAAAAGCTAACCAAAGCAAAATAAGAGAAAGAAAACTATATAGGATTGCCATAATGAAGTAATATATTGCAAAATGCAGGCATGAGCTTTTTCCGCGAATGCGCGGAATATCCGTGATTTCTTTTCTACCTTGGGGACAAAAACTATTATCCTAACACACTGTAGCATACGCAAACTGGAGCCTATACCGCAATTTTTGCAAAGTTCCGAGATTATTTCTTACCCCAGGCTCATCCCTGACAATGAATATACCAAAATAAAGATGAGTGTCTTAATGCTTTATATCCTAAGAATGACTCAAACTTAGTGTCATGGACACCTTGAGGTTTGTGTATTCAAACGTTTTGCTTTTTGAGGCTTGAAATCATCAACTGAGGCTCATCATAAAGAAAAAGAAAGAGATAGGCACTATAAAGCATACTGGTGTCAAATCAGCCAATTGTTTTTCTTAGAAAGAGCACAATATCAAATCTGAAGTGGATATATTTCATCCATTACACACATTCAATTGTTCACTACTTTTTCTGGACGTAAGAAAGACAAAAAAACATTTTTTTTTTATTTTTTTATTTTAAATTTTTTTTAGATGTTTCCACTTTTATTTTTTTCGATTCACATTCTAGTCACCTTTCTTTCCATCATCACCTTAAACATCTTAACATGGTATTCAGAATCTACAATGTTTTTCCTGCATGTGTTTATCATAAGTTTTCACCCTCGTTTTCATAAGTAGAACAAAAAGGTATTGGGAAGTGTAGATGGAACATTTTTTGTTTGTTTCACTTTTCATTTCCAACCACTATTTATCCCATCTTTCTGAGTTTATTCTGAGGTATTATTTAACTTGAATGTGGATCATATCATACTATAAAAAATTAAGTTATAAGGTAGCATAGACAAGTTAAATCTTTCCACGTGGACAGGGTCGTATAGGTTCATTTTGTATGGCAGGAGATACTCTTTTAACATACAGGGTCTAGGAGTTGTCACATTTCCTTATTATTGCTTAAATATCCTAAATGACATCACGTGTTGCTTCAAATCTGGTCTGTGAGTAATAGTTTAGCTATTTTTGTTACTCACATATGAAAGTTATATTTCTATACTGTCGCTAATAACATTTCTCTCGTTCAGAGTCACAATTTATTCCTGTGTATGTAGACAAACACACACGCTAAGAGACTCACAAGATCTGCAACATAAAGTTTGTTACCTTAAAGAGTGGACAAAATGTCAGAATAAGAATATATTTATAGCATAAAGTCATCGGAAAGGGTAATCTTTTATCTTATCGAGGAATATTGAATCTTGTTGGGTGTCATCTTACTATTATCATGCTGGATGCTCTCTTAGTAATATTAGGGAAATGTTTAAAATTAATTTTGTAAAAATGTTTCTGAATGAAATGTATTAATTAAACCAAGAATTCCTTGATTATTGAAGATTGCAACATGTATCTGATATTTTTTCAGCTCAGATGGAAAAATTAGTAATATTACTTGTATTTGGTATAAGCGTTCTTGACAATAACTCCTGTATTAAATGGTGCTGATGAATATATGCAAATATATCGGACAATTCCATTCATTCATAGTTTGTAGTACTTTGTAAAATGACACGTGGAATCATTTCTAGAGTCACACAGTTTTAGCATAGAGCTGATAGTTGCTTCCACCAATAGGCTGACATGTAGAATATAATCTGTTTTTTTGTCTTTTGAGAATTAATTGAAGTTCTGTGACCTAAAGTGTGAACCTCTTCAACTTTTAATTTCGTACACCACTAGTTTTTTTATTCTCCTGTGTCTGTTATCGTTGTCTGCCTGACAAAGGTCAGTAGTATTGCCTCCAACATTTAGGGATGGTCAAAGTAGCTCAGACTTTCAGAAATATTGCCGTGGAGGTTCTGATTTCTAGACAAACTATAGGAGAATTTGACAATAAACTGTGTCTGTGAGAGAAAAATGCAATGGGAAGGATGGCTACAAAATGCTTCTTTAAGTTATAGCTGAACACTTTGTAAATTTTCTGGCACATTTTATGGTGTTTTTGGTGACAACAGCACCGAGAACAGAATAGAATTGTAACTTTGAGGACAAGGTCTTCCTCTGGGTATTTGTGCACAAGTTCAAGATGATGTTAATGTACTTTTGGTTAGTATGAGCTGTGTGTGTGTACCAGTTCTGCGATTATATGATATGTAAGCACACGTGTGAGTAACCGTTTGTATCACCAAAGATTTTACTTTCTCCTGAAGTTTTACTTTCTATCTGAAGTGATTATTCCTCTTAAGACATCTCTCCCCATTACTGTTCTTGCTAATCAACCATGTTGAGGTGCAATTACCTCTCGCTCTTAATTTGTAAAAACTCATGTAAACCTCAGTTTAATAGTACAACCTCTATCATTTCTTCAGTCAGTAGAATGTTAAGTTACATCGGTTCAATTTTTCATATACATATATTTTTTTTTTATCAAATTCATCATTCAATTTTTTTTTTTTTATCAAACTCATTTATCAGCCTGCTTTTCAAGTCAATGTTTTATTATATTTTATTTCCTTTTTTTTCTTTTGGGCATTTTCTGTCCACAATTTCCACTTTTATGGGAAGTTATTAAATTTACTAATATATCAATTAATTGATATATCTACTCAAACCTGATCACATTGTGTTGCTGAAAGCAGCGTTGTGGATTTGAAGTGGATGTAACTTCTTTTTATAGCGTTTATATCCCATTGTTTTTTTTACTGCATAATTTTCTATCTTTTGTTAACAAAAAATTGAAAGAAAAGCTGAATACAGACAACCTTAAGGTTCAAGAGCGCTAAGAAGTCCTGTTTGGACGCAATTCTAACCAAACAGTTCTTGGCTTTCTAATACTGTTTTTTTCCCCTTTAATTTTGTCATGCCATCTTTTTTGATGAGGTGTGTTAATTCTTTGTCCTGTTTGGTAATTCCTATTGCTTTTTTTTAGGTTGCCTGTAAATAAAGTTAAGTCCTGAAAATATATAAACACGGTAACTGGTTATTTTTATATCAGAAATGCATTTAATAAAGAGAATTTTCGAAATTGCTTCCATTCTTGTCTTCATTTTAGTTAACTCTACCACAGTGATGAATTTGAATTAATTTCATTCCTCTGAAATAATTTGAATCCTGTAGCTGCAAATAAAGTGAATCCACGTCTGTTACAGTTCTCTTTTACCCTACTCCCTCCCCTATAGTGTTGCACCACAGTTAATTGTTCCATCCCCCCCCCCCCTATTTTCACACCATCTGTACTTTAAATTATGCTCTTACATATAAAGGCAGAACAAACGATGACAGTAACTGATAACATGCTAAAACAAGTTTTACCTTAGGTACTTTTACCTCTTTTCTCTGACGGTTAACCTTTTGAGTGGACGAACACTACTCTTATTGTGGTGTGGTACCTTTAATTAGTCTAATATAGCACAGACTCTGTCCTGTTGATCAAATGCTTTACAGGTGCAAAGTTAAAAATGACCAACTAATATCACTTAGAAAATAGAATAGGTTTTTTTTATAAACAACCTCTTTGCCCCTATTTCCCAATCTTTACCTCCCCTTCCACCAATTCTTTTCTCTACCTCTCAATCATTTTCTCCTTCCTTGAAATGCCCCTCCCCCTGTCACCCCTCTCAACTTCCCCAACAGCCATCATTATGACATGTATATGTGTGTGTAGGTGACATCTTTGCTTCTATAAACAGGATAGCTGACCAAGCCGATCTTAGATTATTTTAAACCATCCCATTCTTTCAATGTACATGACTTTCGTGAGTTCTGAGGTACTGTAGGTACTGGTCAAAGGTCATTTGAGATCGACAATGGACAACAGCAACTACATAAGCACATCAGGACGCATTTTATACTTGAACGTTTATGCTCCTTAGTGACCGGTGGAAGTTACTTTTGTTACGCCTTAAGGTCAAAGGTCAGTTTCGTTCCACAATTACCAACGCTGGCCTGAATATTGTATCATAGTGAATGTTTTTTACTTGCCGTACTCACCGATCTTTTCCTCAGCATGTAGTTCAACGATCTATACACTAGAAGGAGATGGTTGTTTGGGACATGTCAAGAAACCAAAGTTTCAATACGGCGTCTACTTTAGACAATTGCGTAGCCGGGCGCAAAAGGGCACGCTTTTGGTATACTAGTATAGTGGTTATTAGCCGAAATTAGGTACGGCGGAACTGGGGTACGATGTGAATGACGTGTCACCAAATATTAATGAAATACCCGTGACAATTGTCCGTTTTAATGAACTATACTGCTCCCATTTGGCATGCGTCCCACTATCATTCGACGTTCGTTCCTCCATTCCTCTCCTCCGAATTAGATCATCTTCTTTCACCCAGGGGATCTGCCTCTGGGCGAATACTTTATATCAGTGGCGTAGGAAGGTACTTTTGAGTGGGGGGCTGAAGACTGATGGCCGGCCTGGGGAGGGGTCTTTTTTGGATTTTTTTTGCATTTCCAGGTGGCCTCAGATGCAATTTGGTGCA
>KN883003.1:137256-147565 GCA_000934455.1 Apostichopus parvimensis
CACGGATTTCGGGTTTCACTGAATGCGATGGTGTATGTGCCATGTTGAATTCAGAAATTAAACTCTCACTCAAGAGCCCGAGAATGAAACGAAACTGAAAGGGGTTGGGGAAGAAAGAGGGGGGGGGGCGTAAAGAGGCAAGGTAGCTTCCAGTCAACAGTTGTAAGGGTAAAAATGATCTGAATCGATTTACCCGGCCCGAAACCTCCACCCCCGCCCCCCTTACGTACAGTACGTGTAGCCTACCTCCGTAATTTGGCACAACCCCCACCCCAAGGGTTTTGTATGTGCCATGCATGAGGGAGTTGTAACGCATCCTTTAATGTTATCACGTTTATTGTTCACGTCTTTTATACGAACGTTACCCTAAAGAACAATTAAGCTACAGGGAACTTAATATAAGGGAATGTAAATGGAAGTCTTTCATGGGACTAAGTCTTGCCTATAGGACTTTCTCCCGATTGCATAATTTGACTCTTCTGATACCTTTACCTTTTCACATCGGGTGTTCAATGGAACGTTTAAGGTCGCTCTGAAGTATAATATGTACATAGAAAAGCTCAGCCATATACTAAGACCCATCAAATAGATATTTCGAGGGAGTGAGACTTTAAGTCGGATCGGCAATTCTGCCTTCGTTACTAGCGACGCTAGCCCCGCCTCCTTGTTGTCCCGTAACGGTTTCTAGTAAATAATGTTGATTTTCTCTGCCTCGTACATACTGTGCGCTTCAACTGTAAAATGTTGTCTGTGAAGTTTGTTGGTTTCCTCGTAGTACATCATTACGTATATATACAGCTACCTACCTGAATTGCGCAAAACCTGTTTCAATTCCGGCGCACTAGAAACAAAGCTAATTTATGCCTAGTCGAACTTATAATAATAATTCAAACGGTCATTTGTAGTAAGAGTTCTGTTATACAGCAACCACGATCGTGGTAATTGTTTGACGGATCGTAATTTCGAGCGCAGTCGTCGGCGACTGGTTGTATACAATTGATTGCTAAATGCGCGATAAAAATGTTGAAGAAATTACAATTTTGAGGCCATTTTGATCGGTGCTGCTCTGATAATAGACATGATGAATTATATCTATTCCGTCAGGCTGACATAAACTACCGTAAGACTTTTGCCTCATATTTATCCTTTGATGCACATGCGGGGTAGGCTGTAAGCGTCGGACGTAGACGATCTCTTTACTTTTCATAACAAACTCCCTGATTAGTAGTCCCGCTTTAGTTAGGCCTATTAGTCGTGCCTGTTACCAATGTATTTTAGTGAGTTCGTTTAGTACAATAGCCACATATCCCTATACATCGGCCTTACGACCCCATCCCCCACCTCTACCGCACACGCAATTCCACACATGGGCTCACGTGTGTACGGCAGGCCTTCTAGTGGCCTTGTTCCCCTAAAGGCGGTACTGAAGTACCGATCATAAGTAGAACAGGGCCACGATTTTCTTTAAAAGTTGAACCGCGGTCCCTCATCCCTCACATCCAAGCTAGATTTTAGAATACTTTTTATTTAAATGCTTAACATTTTCACACTTAATCCAATTGTAGGCTACTAGACAATATGATAACCTTTAACGTAAATATAACTTCAGAAATAATGTAGCGGTACGGTAGGTGCAATGTTAGCTATGTGTTACTGCGTTGTAAAGAAATGACAGTTTATGCAGTGGTAATTTTACAGCACGTAGTTCCCTGCACTTTCTCCTACTGAAGCTTGACGGTTTCTAAGCCCTTCACTAGGTCTATTAATTATCCAACCAATCATACGGCGCTGCTCGTCAGGTCGAAAAATATGTTGTCATACCAACAGGGTCAAGCCCGACCTTGATTGTAGCCTTTGACAGATGCGTGACAGGCCATCTCATCAGCATGTTCCCCAAAGGGAAGGGTTCAACGGTACCCTCAGATAGTCAAGCCAGAGAAAAGTAAGTTAATAAAACTACTGTGTTTCTGATAACTTTAGCAGCATCATATTGTCTTATTTGTCTTCCAATTGTTTATTGGAAAGGAGAAATCATAGATGTATTTTTGATGCCATTGTGCCTTACACGTACGTACATTTGTGTGTGTTGAAGGTACCGCCAGATTGTGCAAAACCAGTGCATTACGAAGTATCAAGTTAGAATGATTACAGGACATATGCAAATGAAAGCCTTTCTTTTCCTTCTGATTTAGATTAGCCCTGTATGTTTACGAATATCTGCTCCATGTCGGGGCACAGAAAACAGCACAGACTTTTCTCACAGAGGTAAGATTCTGGTTACTCCAGTACAGTTTTAAATGGTCTATGTTGTTGTGCAGTAGGTTAGTCTCCCATCCAGTCGTTTTCATTAAGGGACTTAGCGAAACTAGAAAAATGGGTTCAAAATCCTGTGTGTCTTTGAGAAATGTATATATCCACTGATAGGGTTGCTATATCATAAAGAAAATAGAATTCAGTACATTCTGCAAGTTAACATGTTCCCTTATTTGCAGATTTCTGAGATCTAGGGTAACTTAAGGCCTAATCTAACTAAACATGATTGATAAAATAATACTTGAAGTTGATAGGCTAGTCTTGCATTAATGATGTCCTATTACCATTATAGCCTACTGTAGCAGACCCATTGATGTACAATAGGCCCTAGGGACTGCGTTGGCTGGTATTTTATTCTCTTGCCAGGCAAGGTTCATAATAGTTGTATCACATAGTAATGTGAAGATATTGGTGGTACTATGATAATAGCCTATATAACATTGAATCATTGTGTTAATTTATGTCTGCACAGATACTGTGTAGCATCCTTAATAATGTCATACAAAGGCCATACCGCTTTGGTTTTGTTTACTTACAAGGCACCTCGACACATTGCTGGCCAGTAGCTCTTTTTGCATCCTGTGGATTGTGTTAAATGTATCACAGTGTGGAATATTACATAATATTGGCTAGGTCTGTATAACTTAGGTATGGTTATGACTTAACAAATTGCTGCAGTCCCACAGCATGATTACAGTGTAGCAAATGTTGGCCAAGATGGATGATAAGTGTTGAAATACTTATGTCTAGTTACCATATTCCCTGTTCCACTTTGTGTAGCAAAATGTTTTGTCCCCCAGGAAGAGTAAATTGTCCTGATTTCTGATGTTAAACATATCACTTTTTTTACCAATTCACAAACCATGAAAAGTATGCACTGTTTCAGAAACATAATATGACCATTTTCAACATACTAGCATGATCGATGGCCCAATTTTAGTACCACAACGTACAAGCTTGGCTGGAATAGCTGTGTAATGTGGGCTGCATAGTTACAACAAGAAAAATACTAACACTAGTGTTAATGCAGTTATTTAGTGATGTTAGTACAAACATCAACATCAGTTAGGGACGGTTCGCAATTTTAACCGACGATCATCTCCGGCCCAGCCGTTGCTACCCAGTGTACATGACACAGCAACTACCTGGTAATGAGTCACGCCTGAAAACACACATTTCCTGGCTTCCAAGAGCCTGTGGACAGTTGCATGCACTGACAATTAGACCACAAATTAAGCCCCTAAAACAAAAGAAGACCAGATATTGAACTATCGCTTCGGTCCAGGATGTACACAAAAGGATCATAGACTTCTCTTTGCAGGGTCAAGAATTTTTTGATCAATGAACAGCGTGTAAATTTAGCGGTCATCGGAGACGACCAAAATAACTGCCGTGCAATCAAAACTTGTCAAATTATGATGTACTGGTTGCTCGTTCGTAAATAATTTTTTTTAGAAAAGGCTGGTTAAGGTTCCGAGAAATAAACGGGAAGAAAGCCACAGAAACAGCAGTGTAAACAGAAAACCATGTAAAAGGTCATTTAACATACAAATAAAATCCTGCATGTCAAAAGTTGCCGAGACGGGATTTCCCGCAATAACGATTCAGTTAAATTCCACTTGGGATTTTTTTTGCTTTATCCTGTCTTTAATCCGTAAAAACATCCCGTATATTTCCTTGTCAGTCTTCCCTTATAAGAAATGAACGAATAAAAAAAATTGAGAATTTCAATATTTACACTAGAATCATGCACATATACAGTAGCTATAACTATGAGAGCAAAACACTTGCTATGGGCTATCAGAGCCAGCTGCTTGATGACAACAAAGATCACACCTGCATTCGACAAACTTTGCCTAAACTCTGCCACAAATCTCCGAACACATGGTAGCCTAACACCACACTAATCAATACGGAATTCTAGCCTAACCATCTATTTATTCGCTGAAATTGTGACGCAGTTAGCTGGAACTAAAATAAATACTTTCCTTATTGCTGCTCTCTTCATCCACATGGTAGAATAACACCACAATAAGTCTGTGGGGAAATCTAGCCTAACCATCTATTTCTTCGCTGAAATTGTAAACTAAATTATCCGTGGAATACTTTCATTATTGCTGCTATCTTCGACCACATGGTAGCCTAACACCACACTAAGTCAATGGGAAAATCTTGCTTGACCATCGGTTTGCAAAAAAAAAACACGAAAGCAAACAAGTGCTTTCTATTTCAATTGATGGGTCTGGGTTTTCGCCGTATATTTGTGAATAAGTCATACACAATCAATAAAAAAAATACACAACACTTGGTATAACTATTTACCTCTTCATGAATCAAAACTTCATCTAGAAGATAAAAATGTTTCGTTGGAAACTAAGGAAAAAAAGATGGATCAGTGTTAGTGAATGAGATTCATATTTGAACAGGAAATAAGTCAGAAAGTATTTTGACACATTCAATACGAAAACAGTGATACATCATGATTTCAACTTATTCTTGAAATAAATCTCCTGCTACTGTGGTCAGAGTGCTATTGTTACGTGAAAACCACCGACCAGGAAAAGCCAAGTACAGCATTTGTTTACAAACAATAGCAGCCCTTCTCTGTTGGAACTAGATGCTCTTTACTTTTGGATGTGTGCACTCAAGCGTGAGCGATATGCAGGCTTCATAATGAGCAGTGGTGTGCTGCCGGCCGGGCCGGGTATGATCGGCGGTTAAATTTGCGAGCCGTCCCTTAGACCGTACAGTAAGCTAAGTTAGTACCGATGCAAAATCAAAACAAAATACTGTACATGCTAACCCTACAGTACCTGATGTAATGTTTAGCAACTTTCGGTGAAACAACGCACAGTCCTTACCTTTCAGTGTACAGTCCAACCAGAGACCACTATAAGAAATAACAGGTCTTAAATTTGATATTACCAAGAAACTCTTGTTGTAACAAAGATAATTTTACAATCTTGTCAGTAGACTTAGAGGAATACTGTTTCTCCACAAATTGTAGTTGATAGGGAATAATGTTTGGTATGGTCTTAAACACTTGTAAGCAAAGTTCTAACTGTAGTGTTCACACTGCATATTTTCCTTTTTGAACCAAAATTCCGGCTGGAATGTGACATCCCATTGCTTGCCAACAATATTAATAGTACTATAGATACTTTACTTCCAACTATCAGGCTGATAAACAGCCGGATATCAACTGAAATAGCTTTAGGCAAAAACTATAGTATGTGTATAACATGTACTTTTTTTGTATTTCCTTATGTACAGCAAGCTTCAGTTTATACACAATGTGAAGATCATGGGAATACATTTCAGAAAACAATACATATATATATATATATATATGATTTCAAATAGTACATTGGCACAATCACCCCTGTGTCAGAGTCCTCTTCTATGATAAATATGAACTGGCATTATAGACGGTTACATGTGTTGCACTATTTTTTATGCAATTTCAGATGCAATACTGTACATGCACAGGTATTATACATGAGGATTGCATAGCAATCCAGTGGTATTTATCTACCAGTGTATTGCTTGTATCATGTCTCAACAGTTATTTTATCTCTAGAGCTATACTGTGTGACTGAATTGATTAAGTACTGTTTTCAGGGTTTTCAGGTGCCTGTTAAATACTGTTTCTGAGATCTAAACATGCAGTTTCATCTGACTTTTGCAAGCTTATTTAAGTTGAGTGATAGTAGCCAAGGAACAAATCTGAACATTGCAATGGTTTCTGTTAAATAAGACCAATGGGCATTTTGATACCCCCAGACTTCATGGAGACTGCCGTTTATTGCATCATTTCGGTAGTATGTACTGCGACAATAGAACTGCACAAGAGACCTTATGCAGTCAGTTCTGAAATATATATACTCCCTTTAATTTACAGTAGAAATTCCTACCAGAGTAGTGACTTCCTCTCCCATAGGTCCACACCTCGTGATACATAGTTTGTTTTCTATTGTACCGTCTCCCATACAAGACAATGACAACGCTGTTGTGACTGTGGGGCTGTTTGTAAGATTTTCAATACCAGAACAGCCATCACAGTGTTGTCGTGATATTCCAGGACTCGGTGATCTTTATCAATGATTTGATGTTTTTTGTGATGCTGATGTTGTTGCCAAAGTAGCCTTATTGATAATTGCAAACATCTTAAAAAAACAACCAATAGATTGCAAGCAAGATGTTTTACTTTAAAGTTAGATCAAAGATATTTTATGCTAATGAATGATGCCATTAATCAGATAATCCTGGCAACAGAATGTTGCTGTCATTGTCATTTCTTCATTTCCTATGAGTTTGTCGGTAAAGAAATGCGGTGTCAGAAATAGAATACAAAGTTTTCTATGCCACAAATTACAGACTTTGCTGGCAACAAAGTGAAAATTTTTGAATTTTTGATTCCTAGCCAAAGTAGAAAGAGATCTAGAAAATAGTGATGACGTGTACATGTGTACACCTGTGTATGTGACGCTTGGCTCGTTAACACGTAACTCACCAAGGGTTATGCATGGACTTCAAACTTGATATGTAGATTTCCCTTTCATTATTGAGCAAGGTCAAAGGTTATTTGAGGTCACCAGTGGGCAAAAATATGTAAACCTTGTAAACAAGCTTACTGAACATCCGTAGCATTTTTAATGACATAGATGGAGGATGCCCCTTACTAAGTACTACGCTTTGAGCAGATGTTGTTAGAGGTCAGAGTTCATTTCATGTCAACAGGAGGCAAAATCTGAATAACCTTGTAAACTAGTTAACTCAGTAATTGTAGCTTTGATGAATCGCATTTTCGGAATGTAGGTGCCTTGCAGTACGGTCTCGGATACTTTCGTTATCCGGAAGGTCAAAGGTCATTTAAGGTCCAATAGATCTATGTCAAATTCTTAAAATCCTTGCACTCATGATAATTTCAAAAGGAAAGCTGCTATGAAGCTCATATTCAGAAGGTACTGTACGGTACATCCACCTTAGTCCGTACAAGAGCTGTAATGTTTTTTGAAGAGGTTGAATGTCTACAGTATATATAAAAAAAAAGTTGAAAGGAAAGCTTGGATGAACCTCATACTTGGTATGATGATGTTTCACAGTGACTTGGTTGCTTTGTTTTTGGGTGAACATACAGTTGGGTCAATGGTGCTCAGTTTTAGTATGTGAAGATTCTGTTGATAGAGAGTTGATACTCTTTGAGTTGGGTGACTTACAGAAATAAACACACTTGACCCTTGTCAGTTCTCACACTCTGAGGGGTCAGCAGGTTATTTCAAATGGCTCCTAAATTGGCCTTAACCCTGTGATACAGTTATGTAGGAGATGATTTGGGTTCCCCCCCCCCCTACCCCCTGCAGTAAGTTGTCATAATATTACATCAAGGGAATAAACAATGTCACAACTTCCATTCATTAATGTCCATTTTAAAGGGGTCACGGCCATTACAGGGCTGATTTGTGAGCTCCATTAGGTAAAGCAATGTCCATGTTTTTGTACAGTAGTGTGTGTAGTGTTACTATTTACAGTACAGATACTCTGCATATTGAAACATTTTGGCATTTAGCTTGTATTGTAAAATCCTATTCAGTGACTTAATTGATTGATGGCCCACAAGTGAGTATTATTAGAATGTGATGGTTTAGGGAGTTGGAAATCTCTTATGATTCTCACTTAGTGCTTGGACAAATTTTACTCATCTTGCTACGCATCATCAGGTGTAGTAGTATAGTTGAGTTGAAATTTTACTGCCAGGGATCACAAACCCTTCTGGCTTTCTGGTTATGCGTCTGTTTCCTATGTTAGATCAGTAAGTTGGTTTCGAAAGTGATGTGTCAGAAATAAGAGACTGAGGTTTAATATTTTTTGACTATTTTCACACTGATATCGATCCATTGCACATTGTGTGCAGGGTAGACCAAACATTGTGACCGGATTTTACCGAGTCGAAAATAGGCATGGCTTGTACTGTAATTTGTTGTACCATATCTTGCAATATCATTTGTCTATGTTATATCAATATTTTGCTGCAACCTGCTCAGCTGTAAGGGCTTGTAAAACATGGCATTCAACCCTTCTTCAGAACAAGAGACAATCTTCTTCATACCAATATGGCATTATGCCTTTTTTTTTGGGTGCAAGGTTTGCAATCCCAGCTCAGATAATAAATGTTAAATTGCAAGGTTTTCCAGTCCCTGATCATCTGCACTGTTGTACGGATGGTCATTTTATAAGATCCCCATTTCTGTGCAAACTATGAGGCCCTAAATTGTAAGAATTTCAGTTCAGAGCAAGAAGCGTTTTGGAAGATTTCCATCCATGATGACTCTTCGGACTAAGAGGCTTGTTGTAAGGTTTGCAGTCCCTATTCTATCAAACTATGCAAGATTCAACTCTTTTCTCGAATCAAAGCAAAACTACTTTTATTTGAATAAATTAATGACCCATGGGGTATATTGCATCTGTGACTTATTATGCCATGAGTCAAAGGTCGGAGGTCAAAGGAGAAAACACAAAAACAGCATGTTACACATATACATGTAAGAAAATTACAAAATAACTAAAACACTCAAACCCATGTATGATATCAGAGTCTCAAAGTTAGTACTGTATGTTTTAGTGTAAAATTGCAAAGTCACAGTTAGTGGAGGTCAAAGTTCAAGTATGATGTCAATTCTTAAACCGTGAGGGGAACTGACTTTCACCTGGACTAGTTTGTGACTGGGCTCCAGATGTACAGTAGTTCCTCTGAGCTATATGACATACCGGTTCATAAGGTTCAAAAGTTAGAGTTCAAAGGTCAAGAACTAAAACCATGGATTTTCTCCTTATACAAGTATTTATAGTACCAAAATGAAAAAGTGGCAAAAAACCTCAAACACATGTAAGATATCAGAATCTTTTTTAATTTTTTTGTCGTATTTAAAAGTGGCTAACACCAAATGTCACATGGTCAATGGAGACCAATGGTCAAACTTGGCCATATTTAGTAAAAGACATGCATGTCTCAAAGTCATTACCGTTAAGTCTGATGGACTGATATCGGCTGTAGTGCCTCTGTAAAAAACGACTTTCTGGGTCAAGGGTCATAAATAAACATCCCTCGCTATGATGCAAATTATTCCAATATGACAATATGGCTGTGTCATACTCCTGTACAAGTGCGAAATATTGTCCGTTTCAGTCAAAGGTTAAAGAGTACATGTATGTTGCAAACTCCACTTAAAAAAGTCTATAAAGACTGAATGTGCTGAAAACTTGTTAAATGGTATACTGTAATATAACAATGTGTCATGTAACCACATTTTGGGGTGATTCGAGATTCTACAGCTCCTTCAGCTTGCTCACAGTTTGTTGAAAAGCTTGAACCAGTACCTCTGTAACAGGAAGTCAAGTTGTACAGTATCTATGATAAGCAAGATTTATATTTAATCTTGCTGGTATGTGACTAGTCTCACTGCCCTCACAATATGTTTCCTGAATTCTTCTATACTGTAGATATGAACTACTGTATGAATCAGAATTTGTACATTGCTCATGTATGGCAGTTTGGCCTATATAGATAGCCACTGTGCAGCAGTACAGTATACATACATGTATCTCAGTAATTGATGATTTCAAGTGGTGTTGTGACTTTTAAAAAGAGCAATTCCGACGGACGCAAAATCTCCAAACTGGTCACATCCGGTGGATGGAAACTTTGTTTTTGAGAAAAAAACCCAAGTACACACTCACAACTAGCTTTTTTTTACGAGACGCAAACTTTTTCGTGGGGGCCTTGCCAAATTGCTGCACGGTCAAAGCATTGAGCTATGACGTATTTTGCGACTAGGGAAGTACAAGGGCGGTCGAAAGAGGGGCTGGGCGGTGAAAAGAGGGGCTGGGTGGACCGCAACGGTAAAACAGTGAAGCTAGGGCACTGCGCCATCTGCCCTATATATTGTGTAGAACATTCACAAAGTATATAGACAGTGATACGATTGCATCTGTACAA
>KN883003.1:147615-164518 GCA_000934455.1 Apostichopus parvimensis
TTTTTACGAGACGCAAACTTTTTCGTGGGGGCCTTGCCAAATTGCTGCACGGTCAAAGCATTGAGCTATGACGTATTTTGCGACTAGGGAAGTACAAGGGCGGTCGAAAGAGGGGCTGGGCGGTGAAAAGAGGGGCTGGGTGGACCGCAACGGTAAAACAGTGAAGCTAGGGCACTGCGCCATCTGCCCTATATATTGTGTAGAACATTCACAAAGTATATAGACAGTGATACGATTGCATCTGTACAACTACACTAGTAAAGTTCAGTAGGTCATACAATAAACGCAATTGGTGTTTGATCGGGACGCAAGCTTTTTTTTACGGGACACAAACTTTTTGGGGACTTGCGCCCCTGGGACGCAGACATTTGTCTCTAGTAACATCACTGCCTCATTGATGAAAGTTTTCAGTTATTAGTGAAATTTTTTTTTCTGTACATTATTTACTGTGTCTCTTGCAATCTGAGGACTTTGTGTAAGTTTCAAATGGTAGATGATGAACCTGACAGCTCTCCCACCAGCAGTGATACACGCTGGCAACATAATTACTCAAGTATGCAATGGAAGAACAGTAGTGAGCAATCAGTCATGGTATTTTATTCCACAATTTGGTTGTGCGTTGCCTATTTATATGTAAAATTAAAATTATGTATAGTACTTAGTCAAGTTCAATGATCCAAGTGTGACAATTTGCAGGTAAACATTTGCAACAACTTCAATCACTCATTCCACTTGTTTGCTGACAGAATAATTTTTTTTTTTTTTTTCTTTTTTTTGGGGTCTTATATACGTTGAGGTAATGTAAAAAAGAAATGCTTTGTATACAATCAACAAGCTAAACTGTTGTGAGCATGTAACATGTACACTATTGTGTAATTTAAATGGACATTAGTTCTCCTTAGCTGGATACAAACAAATCTTTACTTTTGTGGTAGTACTGGAGAAAACTCACTGTTCATCAACCAAGGTCACATATGTTGAAACCTGTGGTATGTACTGTGCAGTAGGTGGCTTGGAGTCTCACTCAAAGAGAAGTAGATTTATACAGAGCTTATTACTTACTGTACTGTACAGAATGTACAGTAACTGCCTGCCTGTTGGATGATGGTGGATAAATTAGAATTTCATATTTGGTATTGTTGAAATAGGCATGTAATATTTATGAGTTTCTCTATATTTTATTGGATTTTCCTCTTTATTTGTGAGGTTTCCATCAATGGAACACAGAGCAAAACTCATGTTAAATATGATACACCTTTTCTTGACAAGTGTGATTACTGTGCAGCAAAATGACAGCCTGAATTTGTATTTGAAAGGTCAAAGGTCACTGAACAACTTTCTCTCTGAGAGATGTGCCATAATGCCTGTTAAGAAAGTAGTGCTCAGAGATTTAACCCACTAAATTTATAAATTGCACTTTGATGGCTACAATCTTCTGGTCTGCATGTATACGAAGAGGTCAATGAACTCTAGCACCATGAACGAGGGCAATGAGATTGAGACATTGCAGAACGAAGATTAATGATATACTTCATACCTTTACATCCCGAATTCACCTTTAATTTTCATCTGAGTGAGAGTTTTGGATGTCAGAAGATTTCCTTTGTCCTTCTTTTCTAACCTACTGTACTACAAGTACTGCATTCATAAGAACCTAATGATTACCAGTTGTACTGTCTTGTCAGGCTAGCCTAGCCTAGTGTTAAGTATCTAGTGTTGTCCAGCATTGGAAGTTAGCTTGGGAGGGTAGGGTGTTGAATAGTGGTTGACTTTGGTTTTCAACAAAGGTTTGAAACCAAAGCAGTGAGGTTTGGACTATTTTGATGCTTTTAATGCTTTCGCTATCATATGGGCCGACAATGCCATGCTTGATGTAAACATGTGCCAATAATTCTGTGAGATTGATATCCTTCCGTGAGAACTGTAATGGCATAAAGTTGATTGCACTCAATCGAAGAGTAAAATCCCACCCTGTCCATTCTATCGATACAGCTGATCTTGGGATGCTTCAGTGTGCCTTGTACTATTAACTTAACTTTATTTTGTCTTTTACAGATTAGGTGGGAGAAAAACATAACATTAGGAGAGCCACCAGGGTTCTTACATTCATGGTGGTGGTAAGTAACACTCACTTGTTGGTCTTAATTGAAAGCTACTGTACGATTGTCTGTTTATTATGATATATACTATGTACACACAAGTTATAAGATTCACTATTTTAGACCACGACCCTGCAAAGAAAATGTAAGCATTCAGCTGTGGCCCATCGATCAACCCCCCCCCCCCTCCCCAAATTTATCAAATTACAATGTCACTGGGAATATGGTTGATAAAGTGATGGGTGGCTCTGCATTCCCCCTTGCCACAAGTTTGTCGATTTTGGCTTGACGAGGGGACAGTGCTATGCATAGATTGGTACACAGGGCCACTGTGTCCAACTTATTACGTTACTTCGACTTAAAAGAAAAGTTGACATTTGTTTTACCGTAATTTCTAAAAACGATCTCACGATCCGTTGAAATATCCTTTGCTACCCAAACATTGGTTGCTTACCATCGGTATAGCTGGTGCTATCTTCGATTATCAACCTGCTCCTTGGATATGATGTCATTTTCTTTGTCCAGTCCTGGTTGGTGCAAAATGCAAGGTAGTTTTGCAAGCAAAACCTGCAACCACAAAGTTACTTCTTTGCTAGACTGCCAGAAGTATCAACAGTTTTAAAAAGATTCTCGAAAATCGCTTTGCTGTCTTGATTCAAGCAAAACTGACAATGGTTTGCCATTTTAATTGTGGCTCAGTTCAGTGAGAACTTGCACAGGAATGAGAAGTGGAGACAAGTTGGAAGTATAGGCCAACACTCTCAGTTGTTCATAACTTGTACTGAAAATACATTCGAGAAACATACACGTGTATGAAAACTGGTTGATTAAAAGTAAGTATCTCATTGACTAGTATTTGTGAGCTAGTTCTAAATTAATGTGGCGAGTGCCACTACATACAGTAAGTACTATTGATACCTTGAAAACTGTAAGTACTGTTTTGTCATGTTGGAAATTTTTTAACATGCTGATCAAAAAGGATCAACACTACAAAGTCTATTTTGCACTGTATACCATGGAACAGAATCCATCAATGTGGGATTTGAATTTTTATGGTAAAGAACTACTTGAAATTGGTTTATGAAAATGTACACATGTATGTATCTAAAAAATTCAATCTTCATAACCATGTGTATGAAGAGCCTGTACAGTAGACAGTAAACTCTTGGTGATTGAATGAATGTAACTCAAGCTGATGTAGCAAGCTCACACGACAAGCAAAGTGACCATTAAAGTAGACGGCCACTCATGTAAGGTATTTTGCGTTCACTACCCAGAGAATAATTTAGTGTAAACTTGCCTTACTAATTTTTTTCAGGATTATCAATTTTTATTTAAATCTCATAAAAGTACTGATAGTAGTATGACTTTTGTGTACACAAAGAGTGCTACACACATTTACATTTAACATAGCAATTTGTGATGCGATACCGGATTAATGATTCCCTGCTACCCTAGTAGTTCTTAGTACTAGTGTAATGTTACCGTCGGGTACACTGTTCCACAGTCTACAGTAAATAGCAGTCTATCATATAAAAACTGGCTTACTGCATCTCCATCATGGATCTAATGTCATGAAAAATAAAGAGTTGAAGGTCACAAAAAGCTTGTAAATGACAATCTGGCAATGGTGGCATGGAAAGTTATTTAAAATGTCTGGCAATGATGGCATGGGAAGTTATTAAAAATGTTAAAATTTGCAGGTATTTCAAACAAGTCACAATGTCAGTGGCTTCTTCCAGACCTTAATGAACTAGTTCTATATACCATACATGTACAATGGCTTTACTTAAAGCAGCTGGCTGCAGTTTACCACAGTTACTTAAGATGGACAATTTTAAACCAGATTTCTTCCAGTGACTAATTAGTGCAGACTTTTCTCAAAGGAATTTTTCTGAGGTATTTTCATCTGAAAGGTTCAATTACAATGATATGGTAATTCGTTGTAGTACAGGTCATTATCCAATAAAGGGTGTGAAGACTCGCGCAAAAAGAAACGTCTAATGCCGGTAATCTGACCTAGTTTGGCATGAGGTGTAACAGAGATGTTACACCACCATCATCCCAGAAAATACACACACACAGCTTGGTACCATCGGTAATTAGACATTAGTGTACAGTCAGTACATACAGCTGTGGTCAATACCCACAGCACAGTGTACAAACAATACAGCTATGGACATCTCAGGTCCAGCTAAAGATAACAAGGTATCACGTTTCATTACTGTACTGTCTGCATTTTGTAGCGACACGAACAAAACGTCACTTTCAAGCAACGGAAAGTTAACTTTTTCAGATGGCCGCACACGGTTTGGGGCGAGTCTTCAATGCCTTTAACATACATGTAGTAACATCACTAGCCAATCCAGTTGGCCGGACAGGAGAGGGTACGTCTTCATTGAACATTGTTGTCTAGATGTGTAAGTTAAGCAGAATTGGTCAATTTGAAACAGTTACACAAAGTCTTAACTTTCAGATAGTAACATGTGCGTAAATTGTTCTTTTCCACTACACAGTGTATTTTGGGATTTATACTGTGCTGCACCGGAGAGGAGAGATACATGTGAACACTCAAGTGAAGCAAAAGCTTTTCATGACTATGTGAGTATAATTTTCTTACTTTGTACGGTCTGAGATGCTTTCAGCTTGGTTCCTGGAGAAAAGGGAATTTGGGTTTTGTGAAGATCTTGTTGATGTGTAAACCAGCATAGATCAGAATGGATTCTTATAAATGCCAGTAAGACAGGCACAAATGTTACCAGCACAGACTCTCTGAGAACTGAATTGTGCATATTAGTAATGATCATACAGGTTTGATGGGTTCAAAGGCAACTCACTAAAATTGAAAATAACTTGTCAACAGTTCTTTGAAGGTAATTCTGGGAGTGTTATTTTGCTCTCATACAAAATATGTAACCATACTCTATGTGCTTTGAATGTGGACTTTAATTAGCTATAAATTTCCAGTGGTTTTTACAGCTAGGCCCACTCTCGATAGTCTCCTTTGAATGCCATCAGGACCCCCCTCCCCCCCAAAAAAAAATTGATTGCAAAAGGACATTATGTGTACACAATGTTTGATTTTCATCTTCAGAGCTGTACAGTTTTCATTGACATTGTAAACCTCATACATGTGCAGTATAGCTAGATATTTTCTCAAAGAACTGAATAGAGAGTGAAACTGGACTGGCATTTCTTTTCCCCGGGGATAATAGTACATGGTAAATATTTACAAAGCTGTTGCTTTTACAAGCTGTTGCTTGTTGAGTGGGAACATTTTCAGGGGTCAAAGGCATTTTGACCAGGAATTCAAATCTGTTAGAGTGGAAAAGTTAAACGGCAGAATTTACGACTCCATGATGTAACCTTCAAAAGTATTGCAGGGGGAAGTAGACAGTAGACAGAACGTAGACCTCTCTTTAGTGTCCAATCCTGTATTGATCTATTGTGCTACTAGTATTTTTCTCCATATTTAATCAACTTTGATCTCCTAGCAGTCAAGGGCACATGTACCATGTCATCATGTGCTGGTCGGTTTTTCAGCGCCCCCCCCCCCCCTCAAATCTACTATCAACTCTCCACATAAAAATTGTATATCATTTAAAAGAAAAACAGGAAAACTTGTGTTCCAGTGTGCACAACTAAGTAGTAAACTTAGCTTACTTATTGTCGGTAAATGGCTGCAATATTCAAACGATATTTGTGATGAGTTAGTATTTGCCTATTTTCTTCATGTCTGCATGATTTCTGGGCTTGCCTCAATCAGGTGCTGAGTATGCAGACATATATATTATTACACAATCTGAAATGATGAACTCTCATTTAACACATGTTGGAAGGGGATCTTGGAGACATGAACTTTTAATGTAATTGAAAGGATATTCGGGTTGCTGAAGACAATTTAGCAAAATAAAAGTGCTAGAAATTGTCAGCATCTTACGGCCAAGACCACATCCTCATGGCATTTTGTATCGCCAAGATATGAACTTTTGTAATTCTGTTGGTAAATTGTGAGTGCATTTGGCAACAGCAGAGAGAACTATGTCGTCACATCAGTTCAGCTGAAAACGTTCTGGCTTTTGCTCTATAATTTATTTAAAACAATTATTCATGGAGGAAAATAATGTTTCTACAAACAAGTTTCATTTTGACAAAATTCAAGATTAAGTACAGAAATTTTTCAGAGAATTCTTTACAGCTCAGCAGACATTCCAAACATGTCAAAGATAAATATAACGAGGGAGGAGATTATAATAGGAAAAAATGAAGATTTTGAATATTTGAACATTACAAACCACCTACTGTGAACCATTCCCTGGAAAAAGAATGAGAGTTTAGCCTGCCAAAATAGGTTACATTGGATCAAACCATCTTGAGTTAGGGACAAGATGTATAGTGGAAAATTTTTCCTTTCCATACAAGTATGTGTTGCCTGCTAGTGGAATATCCCTTTAAGCCTGTTTATGCTCTGCGAGCTGGTGCAGACTGTAAGTTTGCATGATGTTTCGAGTTACATGAAGAGATTTGATGGTACTGTTGTTGGCCACTTACAAATAATTCTTTACTGTTGCTTTGGATTTAAATAAAGCAAGTAAGCTGGTTGTGGGAAGGACAACATGAATTTTTTAATATATACCAATTTTCAGCCTAGATATTATAAGTGATCAATCGAAATATTTAGTACAAGACATGATATGTAAGGTGGGTGTCCTTTGGATATGAAATGGTGCATTCTTCGACTGTAAATTAGGTCTTAACTCACAGTAGGTCTAAACATGTGCTAGTAAGGACTTTTAAATTTGTTTGTGGGGTTGAAAATAAGGGGAGAGAGGGGAAGGGGTTAGTGATGCCAACCAACTTTCTGGATCTGCACCTGGCTTATTGTGCTTCCCACAATGGGATCATACCATTTTCCAATGTAAAGGGAAAGGCTATAGTCAGCTATAAATGTACAAACTTCGTCTTTTCGCTTACCAAGATTGCTTCAGGAATGATGAAAATAAAGGTTTGGAAACAAATGAAACAGGACAACACGGAAAACAAAAATTCTGTACTGGATTAAACATTTAACAACCTGCCAATTAGCAGCAGTGGAATGATTCTAAAATTTTACATCTAGGCCTCCTAGAACTGGGAGGGATGTCCAATTCTATGTGAACATTAGGGTGCCTTGGAATTCCAAGTCATGAAGGCTAAGTTTGGTTGAGTACACAAAATTTGTAAAACCGGTAAATCACAGTGTTATTGTTGACCCTAGAGTATTATGTGAATACATGTTTTTGTTTAAATTTTTGTTTATTTTTTTGTTTCCCTTCAAATCAGTGTATGCCTGATCATATGATACATGTATGTATGTGAATATTTACTCGATATGGATGTCCTGTACTTGGTGTCATAATTTGCCTGGTACGGAGGGTTCGAGAAACTTTCTCGCATTCGAAGCTTGACCCGAGCTTTGGCCGAAGTATCCATTTCAAATTGTGTCAAGCTGTTTTAAGAGCATTCTTCCTCCCCTCCTGTGAGAGGAAGGTTGGTAAACTGTTCTTCATCAGGTTTAAAGCTTTTGTTAGAACTGTGATCCAGAAACTGTTGACATGGCCCCTAGGGAATGTAAATAGAAGCTGCTTGGGAGGGACGCAGGGAGGTTGATAAAACTCTGCTGCTGCCTGTGCGGTCTACCTTCCCTCTACCGCTGCTACTGCTGCAATGGCCTTATCATACTGCTGCTACGCTTCAGAAGCTACTCATCTGAGTCTTTGTTTCAAAATGGTGATATCCTAGAAGCCTTGACAGAATCTAGGAGGATTTTAAGATATATCATCTCTCAATGTATGACTGTTTGCGAGTGTCAGAATTGGGACAGGAAAGACCGCAAAGGTCTGAGAGGGAGCAGGGGGCGGGGTGGGGAGGGATGGGGGGGAGATGAGAGATACTTCAGTATCTGATCAACAGTGAATAACGGTCGTTCTAAATAATTGTTAAAACCTTGGAAACCCAGGCTTATCGGAATTTATGCGGAAAGATCTTCCACTTTATTTTGTGTAGCACTATCTTTGGTGAAACACGTACAAATTACTTGAACAGAATATTGGTGGAGAGTGGATAGCACATTTAAAACAATGGGAACAAACTGTATATATGTATATTGGTAATATCAAATCATTCCTACAAGTGCACAATTAGAGCCAATTTACTGTAAGTCATACTTCCATCCATTCAGAAGTACATGGTATGCATGATGTTGTTGTGGGAATCCTTGTGTTACATGCAAGTGCCATCATTCATCAAATGTTGCAGGAAATCTAGACTTACATGGTTCATCATTTTCTGACAGTTTCTATGGGCCTTGTTGGCTAATTGGCAAATATTTTAGTATGTCCACGGTCTGTCCACAGTCTAGTACTTGTTGACAGATCTTTGGCCTTAATAATGAAAGGACAGTAAACAGATAGAAACGGTGTCTTGAAAGATGCTGAAATCTGGCACATTGTGCGAAAAATGATTTCATGCACCCCACATAGCAAATGGGCTCCAGTACATTCGGAAACTGCCAAACGAAAGATCTATAAAACAGTAGTTTTCCCCATTGGAGTTACTGCATGGGGTATGTGCAGTAGTTGTCCTATGGTACCTACCACATATGAAGACTTAAGTTATGAATTATATAAACTCGATTGCAAGATATATGCTACAGGTACAGTAGTCACAGATGCCTTTCTGGGGAACTATCATAAATTTGTGTTTACCATACAGTAGTGCATAAAATACATAACTGTCATTATTTAATAGGCACAGTGGATGCTTGGTATCTATAAACTTGACACCCTCTGTAAGGATCATACCAATATTATTATTAACCTTTGGCACAAGAGATGTGTAGCTCGCTCATTACACTGTACAAAATCTGTACTTTGACTTTGTATCATTATTAAACAAATAAAAGCAAGTGCAACATATCACACAATTTACTTTTGGGACACTACTATATACAGTATGTACTGTATGTAGTACTCCACACTACATTACAAGGCTATGTACAGTACAGTAAGCAGTACTTACCAAAATGCCAACGTATAAAATAGCATCTATACACACACATTAAGATTTCTCCGAGGCACTGAGTGAATTCTTCTGTTTCACTGGTTATGACTCAGGCACTGGTTTTTTTTTTCTCTTTCTTCTTTTATGTTAGCTAGCTTAAAGGAGCATGTAACCAGAGAAGCTGAACAATTCTTTTTATCTTTTGTAGAGAGTACATTTTCATACATGCATAGTAGTGACCTGTCTTGTAATATAATCAACTTTTCCAATTTTACTATATAGGAAGCATTGCAGTAGGAAGTAATGATTTTAAATAAAATAACAAATATGGGGAGACCTTTTACAGCTTTGTTGCTGCTAAACATTCATTCGGTGATGTCGCTAGCGAACAGAAATGACAGTAGTCGCAATTGTTCAGTTGGTAAATCGCACTGGAAATGTAACATAAACACCAAGATCTTTTAAAAGTGTATAACAATCTTTTCAATGATATATCAGATGATAAATATGATTCATTAGAGTAAATTATATACTGTAGTACTATTAACCGGAAATAAAACAGCAATGAAATCATCATTGCTGTGGTTAAAGCAGGTACCGTAGTGTATTTTGTTGTAACTCAATCAGATTTCCTGCAATGTTGAAGTGTCGTATGTAGCTGTAATGTCAAAACGAAAGTATATCGTTCATGAGTTTGAGCATGCTCCTGGAAAAACAAACATCAAACCTGAAGTTGATAGAACTTTTCATTTTGAAGCTTCCATAGCATATTTAAACATTGAAGCAGGGACTTTTTTTTTTTTGCATTTGATCAATAATCTGACCAGACTCATCGAGCATTACTCGAGTAAGGTTAGGACACTCATTTACATATTTTACAAAATTTACATGTGTTTGTTATTAGATTGATTTTGATGCTGAACATTCTGTTGGTTTGGACACTTTTCCTTTCGTAAAATTAGTACTAATGACATGCCCGCCAAAAAACGAGAAAAAGAAAAGAAAAGATAAAAACAAATTTGAAATGTGAAACAATTTTTACTTTTACTTCATTATTTGAAATGTGACTTGACTGACAAGCCAATGAACCACTGATGTGGGATTTTTGTTGTTTGTTTGGGAATAGCATTGACATAAAGTTTATCATCAATATCAAACTCAAGCATGCTGAACAGTTTAAGTTGAATGATAGGCTACTTTGCTTTTAACGGGAAAAGGCAGGAGCTATTATGCTATTCAACTGGTACAGGTAGGAGCCAAGTGCACTTTCTGGGAGGTTGAAAATGGTTTTAAGAAGTGAATTTTAAGTAACCCTGAAACGATGTATTTACTTCGTTCCTCACTTACCTGCCTCCTCACAACCTCAGCACTCTCGTTCTACAGTGTCTAGAATGAACTGGCAACCTATTGACACTGCGCCCTCTATGGCCGAACCTCCGGCCAATGACCTCCTTTCACATTCTACCACCCGAAGTGTCTAGAACCTTTGTTTTGTGCTCGGATTTCGACCCAATTTGCTCGGCAAAAAGTTCTGTCAAGATTACTGTAGGACCTTTTTGGGTGTTTTCAGAAGAAAGAATAAGTTGCCATATTTCATGCGCAGCTCGATAAGTACAGTGATGTACCCTTTTGATTGAGAAGGTTTTTGGGGGAAGTTTGGAGGCTGTTCCTTTTGTTTTGTATTGCGTGGGTAGGGGTAGCAGTTCTGCGAATGGCTACCCCCTTGTTTTCCCACCCTTTACATGTTGAATTGAAACCGTCACAGTTGTTGTCACTTAGTGTTATTAGTGTTAACAGATTATCATAATCATATTATTAGTGTTTTACAAATATTCTGTGCTTTCCTGTTATAATAAATAGATACACTATAATTAGATACAGTATAGCACAGAATAACTTTTGCATCATACAGGTTGATTCCAGTCAAATTTTGGATGGAAAGTACTCGATACTAAAATTCTCTACAAATGTAGTCCATTGACAGACCAGGGATTCATAACTTTCATTTCTATTAACACTAACAAAAGGAAAACAATAAAAGAAAAAAATAACGAAAGAAAAAGAATTGCCGTCGGAGACGACAGTGACAGAAAAACAACGAAAGAAAAAGAAATGGATGTTGGATATATTTCCTGTCAGACTTTTTACATGTCGTCAACACCAGTACTGTGGAAAACAATGTATGGGCAGACCAAAAAAAATATATAGAATTGAGTGGAATCCGTAATCACTTTGCTTAATGAATGTTAAATTATGTAGGCTGTCTGAATTTGACAAAAAAGAAAATTGTAATCTTATGTCGAGCGGTATTTCGGGGAAGGTTCCGTCATCAGACACTTTTTTTTCCCGTCTTGCTCGCCGAGAGGCCGTAAACAAAGAGATGTACTGTAGTAGTATTCCGACCGATTGATAAACGGTGGGTCTACTACTTCACCGGCGATGGAATAGCTTTAGTCTGTAATGTAGCCAAATGGCCTTGAATGACTGTCCCTGTGATGATGTTGAACACAGAGAATGCAATAGAGAAAATTACTGCAGAAAGAGTGTGGTGAGTCTAGGCTAATTAGTTTCTCTAAAACTCTCCAATTTTTGGCTCACAGAACAAAGCAGCATCTATCCCATCGTTACAACCTAAGACCTTAGGTTGTAACGGGCTGCGTCTTAATCGAGATCACATGGTTTTAATTTATTCTTGGGCCGTTTAGAAGCCTGTAAGACTGCCGTTTGAAAAAAGTTGCAACGTAGTGTCACTTTGTATGTGTGATGTGAGCCCAAAATTGATAAAATCATCAGTGCTGAAACATGTGGGATAACTGTATTCTATAGATGCTTCGTTTCTATATAAATACCCACGAACACCATCATGCTGTTGTATAGGAAGCGAATGATCAAGCCAACATTTATTTGTAAAACATGTTATATAATGGTCCACAGATGTATGAAACATTGCCCTCCATTTATTTGCCAGAAATTGTATTTTTTATTAAGATGAATATTTTGCTTAAAAGTACTGCCGGGGAGTCTTTAGGGGGAAGAGTGCCTGAGTAATAATTTATAAAAAATTAACATTTTGTGTAGCAATTTTCAGGTTCACATTGTTCCGTCATTATATACCGAAAAATTAACGACGGAATTTGTTATCGTTCTCAGCATGCAGAACAGTGGACTACATTTAGCTATAAATAATATGGATCAAGAAGCTTCTTATGACACCAATGCTTTGTCTGATCTTAATTGACTTTTTTTTTTATGTCAGTCCATCCCACAGCATTTCTTTCTCTTTGTAATTCATGAAAGACAAAAAGATGTTTGTGCCAAGAGCAAGTCTTTGTTTGTCCGTAGATGTGTGTCTATCTCTTTCTTTCTCTCTCTCTCTGCCTGCTTCCATTCTTCTTTTAGTTAGTGGCTCAGTCCAAACGATTGATGATTTCCTGTAGTAGTGCTTTGATGAGCTCTGTTGAAAATAGAACATGGCATACGGGTTGTTTCTTTGTGTAGTCCCAGTTGTAAACTTGACCAGTAATCCGCCTATTGCATAACCACCTCTGTGGTCTTTGGCTTGTTGAAACTAATCATCATGTCACACAGACAAAGGCTGTTAAAATCTGGCCGGTGGAAGAGCTTTTGGGAGGGAGGGAATTAGTGGTTCACACTGGTTAGTTAAGTAAACTCAGGTCAACTTTTGAACAAATTGTAAATTGGAATGTGATCTCACTTTATGAGTGTTGGAAGGAAAAATTATCTGAAGTTACGTTAAATGGGTATCAAAAATTTTATTTCTTTGAGTTACAAGTAACAACTGTTTCAAATCTTCACTGGCTGAAACCACTGTCCAAACAGCCATATATATATTGGTAAATAGTGATTAAAATCTGATTCCTGGTCTGTATTGATTTAATAACTTCCCCAGAAGATTGAAAATTTGATCAATATAATTGTTCTGTAAACATGTACTGGACATATAGTAGGTCTTCAAAGACATTCAGCTGATTAGTATCTGGTCTGTTACTCTTCCATATTCTTTAATTCTAAAGTAATGTTATGTCACCTATATCATTTGGGTATTGATGGGGAGGGTGGGGGGAGGGGGATATGGGAAAGGGGATGTGGGATAAGAGGAATATCAGACTGTCTCAAATTATCTTGTATTCATCTACACGGTCATAGGCCTTGCAAGGCAAATTATCATCAGTCGTCCAGTTGCTTGAGACGAGCAAATTTATGTTTGGTCAACCACCACCAGCTCTGAAAGTCGTCCGTCCGACAAACAGACTCACAAACGACAAACTTTTACAATAAGTTCTGATTGCATTTTAACATCTTACTCCCAAATAGGTTAATTGGTATCACCCTTAAAGCAGGGGTTCTGTTTACCAAACCTACTCCTCTCCTGCAGGTCACATATTGGTCATTGTTACTATCCTACTACTTTTTTTGGGGAGAGGGGTGGGGGGGGGGGAACAACAAAATTTGTTGTTCACACAACTAAAAAATAAGGCCTGGTTGTCTCAGACAATATCCGTACTTTTGCATTGCATGAAACCTATTTACAACACTTTGGTTATGAAGATGTAAGAACAAATGACATTAATTAATAGTGTAGTAAAGAATCTCTCAGAAGCTGCAATTATGTGATATTGGATTACGCTCTGGTCAAGTCCTGTACAGTAGTATGCACGAAATGCAGCTTATACTAAGTCTTTTCCTGTTTATATATGGCTGGAACAAGTTTTGATAAACTTTTACTGTCGGTATAAAATATCAATATACCAGCTACTCCATGATGCAGAACAGAGATCTATTGTGTATTAATATATGATTGCTTATTACTTAACTGATGTAAAAAAAAAAATAATAACTTGTGACATGTTTCCAATTCAATCCCATATATATCCCAGTATATATTTGTTTTGCACAGGTTTACATTGCTTTCATGTCGTGTAAAAAATGTTCTTCAGATTTGAGTCCCCCGGTCAGAATATGGAAGACCCTTGCATACTGTATAAATGTGTCATTCAAAAAAATCTACTTCGTTCCTTGCTTTAGCTGTCTCCCCACAACCTTACCACTCTCTTTACTGTGCCTAGAACGAACTGGTAACCTTTTAACACTGTGTGCCCTCTATGTTTCCTTCTATCTGAGTAGTGTTCTTAGTTTTTTTACTGTAAAGAAAGTGGATTTTACATTTAATCTTATTTCTATTTGGGACATATCACACTTTGTGTTCCGTAGCATACAATACCATCTGGAAGACTTGAACAAGTCTAAAGATCACAAAATTTAGCCCCATATATGTTTGAAATTTACTTTGGCCCTCCTTCTCTTACCTGTCTCCCACTCCACATCTGCACTTTCCCATCTACCTTACGACACAGTGAAACGTTTAGCACTGCACACTCACTAGCTGGGCACCGCCCACTTACTCCTCCTTCTGAACATACCGTTCAGGAAAAATGTTACGAATTTAAATAATGGTTTTCTTCATCGATTATAACAATGTTTATCTGGTGTATTTCTTTTGCACATGTATGCTGTACATTATCTACAATATTGAAGTTCCTAACATGTCGTTAGACTCATTTATCTGTCAACTCTGTGTCCATTCACTTTGAAATCTGCAAACGGGGGAAATTTCACCTTCTTTTTAGCACTATGACATCACACATTGACAAATTATCACAAGCCCACATCTCCCAAACTTTTGCAAGATTTTTTCCTTAGATATTTAGGGGACATTGTTCATCGTCATAGGTCATCTTTGTGACTAAGGTTGCTGTCATATTTAGCTAAGTACTGTATGCTTGTCCCTGCTGTGCAGTGTACATTGGCAACCTTGGCTGGTTAACCAATAAGAGTGAGTGCAACAACCTTGGAAGCAGTGAACGTGTTCACATTATTCGGACGGATATCTGCCATACATATACCGTACATCTATAGATGATGAAATGTGTTCCGTCGAGTATTAAAACACTATATTTGGCAATCTGTAGATTCATTGTTTGAAGATGTTCAAATCATTGACGTACCATTGATACGGTCTAGTTGCTGTTTGATGCAGAAAAACACTTAAAATATATATAGTACGTACTATTATACTGTGCTCAAATGAAGTCTGATAACAAGGTACTTGCTTTGTATAGACTTAGTAGTGGCTATGGTATTCGTTTCGTAGATAATGTAAGCACTGCAGTCAATCTCGCTCTGTTTTAAACCCTGGGAAAGTATGAAAAAATTGCCATTGTTCATAATTTCCTTGTCAGTTTCTCCATTGTTCATTGACCTATGTCTATATGTTGCATCATACTGTTGTGTATGATTACGGCTACGGCTACCATCAATGGATACATTATTTTGAATTTGTGTAGTGTTTCATTTTATGGTAAATTAATACATTGAGAACTGGAGGCCAATTATACATGTATGTACAGTATGTGGACCATTTGTGCCCATGTCCCATGTTTGATTCCCCTGACTAAGTAATACGAAGAAGATCGTCTGTGCGATGGTTGAAGAAATCGTTACACGTTTAGATTATACTTCGTCGATGTTCACATACTCGTAGTTGAGCAGAATATCGGTATGTTGCACCACTGTCGTTGATAGCAACACGATCCTGCCGCCTACAGCAGGTAGTGGTTGTCACTGGTAGTTAAAATCCCTCGAAACTATTCCTGGCAAGTTACGTTGCCGAGTTGCAGACTTGGCCCTCAACTTTCTGTCATCACGATGTGAAATATATTTAAAGCTCTTGGATAGATGATGTTAAAATGCAAATTTATTTCATTGGCTCTGATACTGTAGCTACAGTAGTCTTTGAATGTAATTTAACCAAAGTAACTAATGCATTGCACTGCATATTGGTCTGTCAGTCTTTCCATCTGTCTGTCTGTGTGATTGTCAGCCGGTTTCTTTGTCACTCTTGACTTTCTGCGTTTCTCCACACAATTTGCTACTCTCTTACTCTATCATTTTTGTTTAAAGACCCTGACCTATTGAATGTCTACTTCTGGGCTATTGTGACATAATACATTGCATTGCATATTTGAATAGCATTGTGCTATGTGATGCTGGATATAAAATTCTTCCTTAGTCCCAAGATTTTCTCACAAATGAGGTTTAAAGGAGTGAGTCCCTCCGACATTTCATCCTCCAGAAATCCTGTCCTTTTCACAGTGGTATAAGTTAGAAAAATTAACAAAAAAACAACTTCATCGACTATTCGTATCACTGTTTTTCAATAACTTTGGACGGATTTAAACTTATCACTTATTATGTGACTGGAGTATAGAAAAGCATTAAAAACAAAAGCATGCAAAACCAACCAACAAATTGTAGCACAACTCATATAGATGCCTCCATTTGGAAGATTGCATTGAGTTGCATTGAAGATGTATGTATATACATCTGTATACATGTGCTAGGCCAACTATTAAAGTGACTACAATATTACAACCGACTTTACAAAGAGTCTCGTTCCATATATTTTTTTCTTCTTGTGGAGTGGATTCCAGCAATTCAGAATATGTGCACCACATACAGTAACAACTGTGTTGTACCCCTCAATTGTTTGACGTTTATGCTGTGCTGCTGTATCAGCCCTGTTAAGTTTGACCCTGCTAAAATAGATTTCATTGTTTTGCTGTATCAGAATTTCAGACAAAAAGCAAAAAAGAAAGAGAAAGGAAGATACATTGTTTGACGTTTATGTACCTGGCTCATTAATACAAAGCACTACCAAATATATGACAAGTACAGCTCTCACT
>KN883003.1:167623-190413 GCA_000934455.1 Apostichopus parvimensis
TATCTCACAATAGCTATAGCTCAGCTGAAAGCTTTCAGCTGTGCTGAAAAGAAGATGTACAGTATGATACCAAAATATTCCATGGTTCAGGTATACCACTGTCAATGATATTATCATAATGTACCAATTCTCTTTCTTTACCTATTTTTCTTTGTTTTCCATAAATTTGTACCTGTCATACAACTTAACATTGCCATTAATATTTTTAATCATAACGGCTCCAGCCTGTCAGCTCTGCAGACTTAGTTTGTATTTGAAGGCAGGTACATAAATATCGCTGACATTGGTAAATACCCGATCCAGTAAATTTTCTGGGCTTGTTGGAACAGCCTCATGTAAACCTCCCATCCCACGGAACCCACCCTATACCTCCAACCCCCACGTGGACCTTACAAGTTTTGCACAATTTCCATGCTGTTATAATTTTGAACATCTCGAAATATTATGTCGTATCCATATTTTTGGCAAGGGGCTATTCAACCTGCTAGCTATACCTGGATGCACATTGTAAAAAGCTTTGTAGAACACCAAAGACTAATCTACCCAGGTTCTTTTGCTTCGCTTTATATTAATATTGCTGTTGTACAAGATTGATGAAACGAGAGTGTAATGATCTACCGGTTCCAGTATAACAAAAGCAATCGTTGGCCTAGTCAGCTGTATTGAACCCTCGTGATAAAACACCGTCATGTATGCAGCGTAAAATGGAGATTTGAGAAACTAAAATAAGGAAAGGACACAACCGAGAAAATTTCCAAATAAATTTGCGATAGTTACCGACAGGGCTTCACCATTTGTCGAAAGTTTAAAAATGTACGTATGTGTTAAAATATACACGTTTCAATTCTTTCCAATGGAAGAGAGAACCTTAATTAAGGCAAATTGGTTTGCTGGTGGCAACCATTTTGATGGCTATGGAAATGCCTCGACTTCTCTCAGGGAGGCCTCTCGAAGGGTACTGTACGGACACCTCGACTTGAAGGACTTTTTTGTATAATATGGATGTGGTATACGTAACTACATATTGCATGCGTGCATGTAGTTGCTCCTTCATCCAAGGCTGTGCACACGAATATATAGTTACTACTGTATGCTGTATACTAAGTGTAATATTGCTTGTAATGAAGATTTTGACTAGGTAGACCTATTGTTTACAGTGTTGGGGTTTGATCAATACTGATTGCACAAATCAACTGCAAAGGAAAAGAACAAATTTGCTTATTCCAAAATTAGAACTGTACTGTAGCTTAAGGCAATTCTCATTAGGATTCTTGCACAAGATCACAATACTGTTTTAACAGGTAGGATGGTGCCTACAAGAAACAGAGTACTATGTATTTATCAGTGTGAGTTATGTATAGACTCACTGTCTGCCAGGTTGTACAGAATATACCTACATCAAAATAGCGAGTATGGATGAAATATGTGGGTTGGATTACACGCCGGTCACAACTGTCTCAAAGAAAGGAAGTCTGATCGTGAATGATGCATTTTGGGAAGATATAACAACACACAGAACATCATGGTCTTTCATTTCAGCTCTAAGTCATTTTTTGTGAGGAAGTGGTTGGATTCCGTCAATTTTCAGTTGGTGTTGCTGCCACTGAACATTTAGGAGTTGAAAGAAAGAATGAACTAAACACGTAACTTGCAGAAATCGTTTGTAATGTTAAAAGACCTCAGACCTTGCACCTACAGTACTTGTTGACTATAAGACATATCCAGCAATTTAAGGGAAAGAACATATGTACATGTACACTGTAATCTAATTCTACATACAGCTTTAAAAAACTGACTGATTGGCTCAACAGATTGTGATAAATACTGTACTAATAAATAAGAACACAGACTTCATTTTAAAACCAAAACAACAATACAAAATGTTTGCCCAAAAGGTAATGAGGGCAGTATTGAACAACTTAGCATGCATAGACCTGGCTAAGTCACTTTGGCTATTGAGTACAACGTGTCTTTACGAGTTGATGTGTTGGATGAATCTAACCGTTTATTACCGACTAAGATCTGCGTCATTATTGCCGAATTTGCAATCCGCGGACCCCTGCACAATTCTGCAAGGTCGGTAAGAGTGACTCCATGGTCATCGCTTTTGTGGAAACCAAACAGGATTTTATTCTGGTGTCATTCACTGGTTGCTCTACAGATAACGATATTAGAATTTGTTAGAGGGTCACACAGTTCCGCAGCATCTTGTGTTATGAAAGAATACAGTACTAGCTGTTTTAGAGTTTTTTTAAATTTATTTCACAAGGATAATTAAAGCACTGTGCATGTTGGTAGTTGGTACAGTATTGCTACGAAAGTCTTCAAGAAATTAAGATACTATGTACTGTAGCTGCTGTCAAGAAGAGATGGTGTATGTTGAACACAATATTTAAGAACAACGTAAAGTCTGTCTGCAGTATGCTCAATTGGTCTAGATGTATCTTTGTTGCAAAAATGGTAGGAAATACAATGTCAGGAAAAGCAAGTAATATCTAGGATTGTATGCTTCAATCTTAGTTTCGACTAGGAAAACATGAAATCTCACTTGCCACTCTCCATGTACCATAAAACAACTACAACACAGTCGGTCTACCATTTAGTGACACTTTAGTTGCTAATTGGTGAGATTTATTGTCCACAGGATGGTACCCACACCTACTGTATGACAGTAGTGTTGGTATTGGCAAATTGGATCCACTATCATTTGCCATGCTACTATCTAACTTTCATTACACATACATAGTATACAGTATATGCAATCTCTGGGAATAAGCTAATTGTTCATATACTGTAGTATGTGTCCCAGTTCGGAAAGCTCTGAACTTGTAAAAGTACTATGTCACCTGTATACAACACTGCTATGTATACAACTTCACACTCTGTATGTAGCAATCCGTTTTGCTTAACGTTTTGTAATTGGGATACCTAATAAATTATTCCCTGGATCTATGAGATATGAATCGAAAAAACTAAGAATCTAGTATTCATTGTCAGTATTGTACAGTTTCATATTCGTTGTGTATAAATACACATTTTGTACATTAGTTTGTGCTGAAGATACATCTTATACAAGGTTGTGTGAGTCAGAAATACCGCTGACCTAAATGTGGCTCTATGTTAAAGAGTCTGTCTTGCTTTCTGATCTGGTTCTCACTTCCTTGTCTGTTCCAGTCAAAGGAACCAGATTATGAATTCTTACTTCCGTATTTATAACACTGACAATACTGTTTGTAGGTCTCCGTGGACACAAATTGGATGAGAATCCGGCAGTCGTTGTTTCATCTGTCCCCCCCCCCCCCCCGTCCAGGTCCATAGTTCTGAATCATGTCTGATTTTCCTTGTTTCCGTTGTTCTGTTACAGAGTGCGGCAGGACCGAACTCAGTCATGGGCCAGATGCCTCCCACAGATGGAATGCCAGGAGGTCCGCCCCCTAGCGGACCTGTACCACCAGGTTTCTTTCAGGTACGCTGAAGCTGGGGTTTGTAGAACTTTGCAAAGGGAAACAGCGATAAGTTGAGCACTCTGAAAAATACAAGAAATGCTCTATTGTGGTCGAATGATATATATATATTACTAGGTTTTCCTTACAAGTGTGTGGCACCACCACGATCAAAATACGAAGCATAATTTATAAAAGGAGTCCACCATGTTGACTGCATTCTGGTGGGATCTTACCCTTCATCCTCTTCTAATAATATCCATTATCTACTAATCCCCTTACATCTATCTCTTTGTGTTCACCATGCTCATTAACCTGTCTGTATTATGTGCATGTTTTTTGTCCCTTCTGTTACTGTTACTTGTCATTTAGCCTTTGAAGAAGATCCTGCTAGGATTGAAACGTCAGGCCAACTTACTTTTACACATATTCTTACACAGGCTCTCTAGTGGATAAGCAGTTTGCTAACAGTTTTATTTTATTTCAATATCCATTGTTGTTTGGATATAAATGTACATGTGATAGTTGATGTTAAGCATACTGTCTTTGTGTGTTCCTCTTCTCCCCCATTTCAGACATTTTCCTGCTGGTTGTTTTGTATTTGGATATATATATATATATGAATGGTACAGTTCAACACAGACATGTGGCTTGTACCTCTCATGAGACTCTTGTAAGACGGTCTGGTTGAATGCCAGATACCGATTGTTAACTTAATTTTCAATTTCTAAGCTATCAAATTCAACTTTGGGAGTTGAATGTCTTTCAAGGCCAAAAGAGTTCATTATACGTTTGACATTAAAGTTCACTGTGTTACATTGCCCTTTGTTTAAGTGTACATAGGGAAATGGATGTAGGCCAGTGAACTATTTCTCACAGAGAGAGGGTTCAAGTTACCAAGTGACATGGTTGAGGGCGCCAAATTGAAATTGCACTTGACTATTTCTGGATAAGATGTCCCTGGATGAATTACGATGGTAGCTCCTAAAGTGTAAATGTATATGAACTTCACACTTTGTATGTGGTTCCAACTTATTACGGACATAAAAAGTGCCTATAGATGTACAGGGTACAGTCGATATTCTCATAACTGTGAAAATTTATTTATGTGGCGAGGAATCACTAAGCCTTCTTGGCTTTATGGTTTTAAGCACTTTCATGTTACAGCAAGTGGCTGTACCTTTAAAATTCTAGACCCGTCAACTATATCGGATCCTGTTAAATCCTGCAACGTTTATAGGTTACACATAGAGAATATCACCAAGACCCACCACGTATTACAATATCCCACTCAGCTTCTCCCAAGATATTTGACATACTGACTGGACAAACTTCCTGGTGATTTTGATAGACCCATAATCTTTTCGACTTCTAATCCACTGTAACACATCATCCTCTCATACAAGAAACCACTTACTGCAGGGATCATTTTTTTTTTAAGGAATCATTGTTTTATTTACTTCAGAGTGTCGCCTTATTGACCATGTCAACAAGGACATAAATTATGAAAAGTGAAGGCTACATGTTTACTTTTCGTTCGGAATTACATTGGTTAATTACTTAATAGACCAATATTTGGCTAATATTTGAAGCCTGGAAGAATGTTTTCCTTGTGAAGTTGGCATCAAACACAGCCATGGGGATATTTATAGAACTCAATTTGTTTAAATAGCAATTATTATTTTGTGATGGAACAATTCAAACTGGGCAAATCCCACAAACCCTTTATTGATCATGTGTTAATTTGCACTGCTGAGCCAGACAATATGTGGGTGGTACTTTCATTCATAATAGGACACAAACTTTCTCAGAAATTGCAGATTGAAAAAAAATGTTGAATTCTATGTTTAAATAGCAAACCACCATGCATCTAGTGTACAATGAATCAGATGTGGTGCTTTGTGATTACCCATCAATTTATTTTGATGTGAGCAGTTTACATGTTCAGATTTTTGCAGTACTTATCACTGTGGACTGGTTTCACTGAGAGAAACAAACTCTTTTGGGTCATAAAAGAACTAAATAGTTACCAGTGCAAGGGATAGTTAGGCTGTTTACTTCAAAGACATGAAAATTTCCTCAGGTAAAACTTATCACATATTCTGGTTTATTTCATACCCTATATATGTGTGCTACCATCCACATGGGCAAGTGATTAGGCTGTTACAATATTATGCTAAGTTCCATTTTTTTTTCTGTTTCCTTTTCAAGTCAAGGAAAATGCAAGAAATATGCAAGAAATAAGACATTTTGTGTGCAAAGTTTTCATCAGTTTTTTTTTAAATGTTTTGGCTTCACTGTCTTGTTTTTGGCTTCATTATCACCGTAATGGATCACAAAAAGTCAATTTTGCCAAAGCCTTGTAGAGAAATACTTCAGTATGCGTTCATTGTACAGTAAGCTAGAGTCTTGTCTTCCTCTCATTTATCAAGAAAATGTACTACTGCTTATCATAAGAGAGAAAGAAATATACTGTAACCAAAGACCAATGGCTGACATAGCTTATACAGGTTATAGTACACCGTATTCTCTGTGATTAGCGCATGTTTGTCATTGTCGAGTGTAAAATATGGATTCCAGTTTTTTTCTTCAAGAAATTGAGCCTTAAACCCGACAGTAAAATAGGATGGAAAATTAACTAGAGACATTTGATCCTCAATGTTATCATCATTGCATTACAGCAATATGTATGTACTGTATGTTCATAATTTTTACAAAGTTTTTAGTAACTATCCAAATATTAAAATCTTGAATCCATCTTAAAGGTCTGTCCATATTTTTTAATAGCAACATGTTTGCATGTAGTTGCTCTGACAATATAAGAAATACTTTACTGTGGTTCAATGTGATAATGTACATGTACGTTTTCCTTTCAAATTTTAACATTCAAAATGGAAAGCTTTGCATCAGTCATAATCTATAAAGTGTCAACTATGTTGACTGCATACTGTTTGCGTTTGAAATCTGGCCATTTTTTCTCCGCCCTCCCCTCATCCCCCCTTCCCCCTACCCTGATATTCAGACAATTTTTTAGTGTGACTATAATATGCACATGTATCCAAAAGTCTTTGTATATGATCTAGAGGCTTTTTTGGCTGTTCACAGTATGTAATGCCAATATTGTTATATTGTATGCGTTGTTGTACCGGTTCACTATTTTCTACACTAGTCTACTAATAGTCAGGATAATTGTGGAGTATTTTGTTAGTGCAATATAAAATTGAAAGGCATGGTTCAAAGAACAATTATGTGACAAAGAAGAACCCAATACTACCTGCTTAGCATAATGGTTTATTGTTCCCCGGGTTTTGTACTCGGAATAGTTGAACGGAGAAAACAATGTGTCTGCACTATTGGGGGGTTATTTAGGAAAATTTATGACGTGAGTCTTTCTTTCCCATGCCAATAATAGCATATTCTATGATATGATCTGTGCCTTAATATTCATGCCTGTCATGGTAACCATTCTTCCAAACTTACCTGACACCTCAACAAAAGCAAGTTTGCTGTACTCTGTCTACAGTGATGAGGGCAACTTTTCAGCACTGACCAATCCTGGTGAACCAGCTGCTCCCTTCATGGCTACCGCCCATCTCGTCCCCCAAGAATGATTAGTTCAGTGTTTCTTGTTACAGGATTGGTCAATCTGGATTGGTCAATCTATTACTCTTGACCATCTGTGTCAGAATTGCTTCTTAAGAGAAAAGAAAAAAAAATGGAATAACAAAATAATTCATGTTTTACATTGTTTTATGAATTTTGATTAACTTTTATAACCAATAGTGTGTTTGAAAATAGTGTTTTTGAAAATACAGTAGGGTGTTTCAGAAACACCAGGTCGATAGATTGTGGCTAATGGTAGGTTAAATGTTCCAAAAAGTTTCAGAAGAAGCCCCCAACTTTTTTATTTTCAGGAACGCATGGATATTCATACAGTTTACACTTGGGGCTACTAGGTGTAGTGGGCTAGTGAGTAGTGGGTCATTTGGGATGTTCGGTGACTTGAGGTTGCGAGTCCATGTTAGGATATCATTGTTAGGTCATTATTCCACACCATCTGAAGTAATAGGAATACTTTGCTTCCTCCCCTACCTGTCTCCTCATTATGTCTGTACTCTTGCTCTACCGTGGTTCTGTGTCTAACTAGAGTAATTATGCCAGAGTAATTATTCCAAAGTGGGCGGAGTCCCTTCATTGGACGCAGTGGGCAGAAGTTAGTAGGCTCCATCAATTGAGGAATGTCTATTAAAGTACAGTAGGTAGGAGGTATGCAATATCGTCGCTCCTAAATTTACGAAACCAGACATTTTTCAAGAAGCTACGAAAAAATATGGTTCCCATTAATCACTAGAAACTTATGTGAAAACTTATTATCTAAAGAAGAAAGGACCTCCCGTAAATTGTTGATTTGTGTAGGGTCCTAGATATATCCAACCATTTCATGAGTTATTTCCAACGACTTTGGTCACAAAATCCCAATATGTGCAAGTAGTGTCCAAAAGTCGTAAACTTATACAGCGGGCGGGTTTGTGATAAATGCATTAGAAATACTACATACACAGTACGTACCGGAAAGGTATCAACTTATTTTCGTGAACATGTCGAAGATTTTATTGGGAGTCACGTCGCGAATGTTGCTTTAACAATTAATAGGCTCGTAGGTGGCTAGCAGCGATGCCTTCATGTAGGCCCCTGGAAACAGCACTACAGGAAGCAGAGGGGATTCTTTGAAGCAAAAAGAGAAAAAAAAAGGGTGATCATAGAAGAATTATCAAGGAAGTACTAATATGTGTAGTTTGCTCCTAGTGTAAGGCAGCATGTACTTCTCTCATTAGTTATATAATCAGACATTTGTCCGTGCATGTGCGCGGCGTGTATATATTTCACTCTGGGTTTAATTCCCAGTCTTCGTAATACTGAAGTATTAGATAAGACCAGACGTGCCTGTAAATTCAGTCTACATCAGGAAATCCGTGACTGAAGCAACACATGGCATTTTCCAGTGCATTCTCAATTCTTGAAACCTATCTTATGTCAAGAAGACACGTAGGCAAAATTTGAAACCGAAAGAAAAATTTTTCAGAATGTTTTCTGTAGTTATTAACCCTCCCAACTGTTTGGAAAGTTATTTGAACATTAACCAGAACAATGTTACTAAGTACTAAGCTTCCAAACAAAAAATAAATAAATAAATAAAATAAATAAATAAAAAATAAAAGATTGACATGGGCAATGGCAGGGGATATGGCTTTTAGAGAAGATTCTGTGTAAGAGCAGCAGTGATTAGCTTGCATATCTGTTAAAATTTGAGAGTTTATTTAGCTCAATTCGCATCTATAGCCAGTGGCGCTTATTCCCATAGCATTGTGCGTATAGATCGGTCTGAACTATCTATCTGTAAACAACAAAAAACTGTCACCTAATTTCGTTATCCTTATGAAAATTGTCCAAATTGTTGCCCGTAGCATTGACTTGATTAATGTTTATAGCACACAAAAAAAGCAAAGCAAGTGGAAGGTCATTTAAGGTCAAGGCAGTTGCAAGTTATGAAATCCTTAAAAAGTAAAATTCCCCACTAAGGGTATTTCAACTTATATATCTGGATGAAAACTGGTGACTGTGGTTTGGTTTGTTGGTACAGATGTGCAAAAGACGTGCAAGTATAAGAGGTCAAAGGTTGTGTAAGGTCATTTAATGTCAAATATATCTTCAAAGAGAGGGCCAGCTGTCTAAATCTGACTAGTTGTTAACAGCTGTTAAGAGTTGTTAACAACTAATCAGTTGGTATTTGGGGTTAAAGAAAGTGCATGGGAGGGAATCTCCCTGCCAGTATTGTCTCATCACTGATGTGGAAACGGTCTTACTTTGCAGATTTGCTAATTGTCAAAACATTTTCTTAAGAAGAGACTGTATGCCTGGTTTTGTTTTATAATCACTTTGAACAAGTTGTTAAAAGGAAATGTCTGAACAGAGATCTGTTCCATGATACTCAATTGAGAATTTGAGATGAAAGAGTTTATTCCCAAAATTCTGAATTTTTTTAAGTACAGGGAATCTTCACAGCTCTATTTCAGCAAACATTCCCAAATGCATGATCAGGTTTCAAGCATAAATTAACAAGGTGATTAAAATGTTAAAGTTAAGCTTTCAAGGACATTTGCAGTTTGACATACATATCACAGCAAAATGGCAGTTTCTGACTGCAGACCATTAATGGTACTGTGAGTTGATCACTATGTCATTAGCATACAGTATATACAATTTCATTTGCTATTTTTGTAGTAGAGATCTATGGATATACTTTCAAAGTTTTCAAGTGAAATGAATTGTTGTCAAGTACCTTCACTCGTGTTTTCTAAAGTTCTTTTTTTCATTCCACCAAAATTCTGAAAGTGGAACCTTGAAATACATAGTAAACCACCCAGCACATTTGTACACAAGTTCGCCCAGTGTGTCCGCGTGCTTGTGAGCACTTCCGTGCGATAGTGTTGCTATGATTCAGAGATCTGTAAACAGCTAGTTCAGATTTACATACACTAGGACCGATATAACCGAGCTTCCTCAAGTGTTGCTATCTTATTGTTATCATTAATGATACATTTTTTTTTCTGACTTTTTTTTCTGACTAGTTCATTTCTTCCGTTTGCTAAAATTTGATGACCAATCGCGAAAAGATTTGTTTCAGACGTGATACAAGTAAAGCACCTACCGTACATTATTACTGCCCTTATTCATTGCTTCGTAAGAGTTCTTTTGTTTGGTTTCAACTACCATCTGGAATGATACTGTAAGTGATGAAGATCACTATGGATTCTATGTAATGTAAGACAGTGCTTACAATGTCGTATAATAAAGTCTTCGTCTTTTGACGAAACGCTTGCTTCGATAACCATTGTCTCAATAGTATTACTGTGCTTTTATAGATGTGTACTACTCTGCTTTTACATGGAATTATACATGTAAACTTGGTTCCCTGGAATAGTTTGAATGTAGTAACTGGTCTTAGTGAGCAAAAAAAGAGAAAAAAAGAAGAAGAAGAGGTTAACAATTAGAAGAAAGAAGCTCAGAGAATGGAAACACTGAAATCGGAAGACCATAATGCAAAAACTTATTTTCCCGATGACAATCGCCCAAGTTTCTTTGAATGTATTGCTATCAGTGGCAGTGAAATGATACGTTATGGCTCTGTGCAAGGACAATAGAGTGAGTGTCACAGAGTTTTTCAAAAGTGGATTTGGCAATTTTGGGGGTTCTGGCAGCTTTCTGTTAAGATTTTGATTGCAGGAATTGTTTTGATGAAAAAGTTTGCTCATCTTACTGTGAAGTGGAACGATGTGGTTGGGAGGTTGGTAAGACGCTCTACAAGTAGACGTTACAGGGAATATGGAGGATGGGGAGGTTCAAATGACATATGAGGGGGATAAGATGGGGTGACAGGCTCGGTTTAGTGAATGTACAACTAATGACCTGGATGAAATTTATGGGAGCGTATTGGAGATACCACATCCCCGGAGAGTAACTGAGGCAGGTTTGCACTTACTGTATGTATCTGAAAGTGAATCAAGATAAAATCAACCAGAGTATGTTGTAATACTCAGTCAAATATTACTGCACATATGCATATATATATACTATATCGTCAACATTCAATGATACAGTTCGAGTCCTGTTCTCTATCTGGATTTAAACATCTGAGTCTGGTCAAAATCAAGATTTGCCCATATTCTAGGACTGGATTGAGATCGCTCTGTGGTTATTAAGTGTACGTAGATCTTCCTCGTAAGACTGTCCTATTCCTGTACTCAAATGAATGAAAACAACTTGGATACACAAACTGTGTAAAGTTGGCTCTATTGTATCTCAGGATCTAAGTTTCCATCTCATGTCAACTGAGTGAGAGAGTAGTACTGTTATATTGTAATACTACCAACCAAGTTACTGTAAATAGCTGGTTGGTTACAGTAGGAAAATTGTTTATGAATAGTTACTAACGATATATTCCGTCAAGCCTAGAATAGGAACGTACATGTATGTGAGTTAGTATAGTTTTGAATTGTTATTATTATTATTATTGTCACGTTTAGAGCTGATCATGATATTTAATATACTTGGCTATTGTACCGTGTCCCTTTTTGTACACCAGCATATATCTATATTCTCTTTTCTATCCTCATCACAAAAACTGGCTTAGATTGTCCAAAGCAAGACTCCACAGTCTAGGAAACCCCGTTGCGCAGCCCTTTATCTATCCTCTCCATTTTTCTTTTAATTTCGATAATTGTTCGTCTACGTATTCAACAGCAGACATGAGCCCTCATGTCTTATCGTGTGGCTCTAGGACGGAAAACATGGCTGTGATTAGTTATAACGTTTTCTAGATTTTATTCAAGAGTGTGTTTGTCCAACATGAATAATTCTCCAAGGTTAGTCGATGTGATTGACCAGACGAGAATTGACTGGTGGTGCCTCATGCTTTAGCTTTCACACTGGATCGTGCTCCACCATCCCACCATTCTCGCCTCTCGAAACCCTCAGGCTTGATTTGGTCTTAGTGTAGGAATATACATATAAATAGATATTTATAGTTATTTCCTTCTTTGCAATGCCGTACAGGAAACGCAGTAACACAAGTCAGGTCCTAGGGTCGTACAGTATGTAGTAGATCTGTAATCCAATATCGATTTAAAAACATTATCTACTTCCCTTTTGGTGAATAAGTCTATGACTTAGTGAAATGGTATTTTAGTAGATAGATCCCTTGCAAAGTCGGTACTCTTGATACTAACACTGCACTTTCATAGAGCAGTGATTAATCCCCCCCCCCCCCTCCCACAGTGGCTTAGTACTGCATAGTTCGGTTATATACAGGGAGATCCAACCCTCTCCAGTGGGGCCTAAATGTAAAAAACACCCCAAGTTTAGACCAGAGTTTATTCTGCTTCCCCATTTAAGCTTATTTTTGGGTTTTAAACCCACCAATATCGCACTTTCAGATATTGGTCAGACTTGGCACATATAGTAAAAACAGAATCTTTGTCACGCCTGAACATGTAGATGAAAGGCACCAACAACTAAATGACAGACTTGTAGCAAACAGGTACTCAATATTGCCACTTATTCAGTACCTCAGTTCTTTCCCGGAAAAAGTAAATTAAAACTGCGTCATATTTTAGTGTTTACAGTGCATGCTCTGGAATACTTTTAAGATATATATACGTTGTAGTGTATAGCATCTTATTTGCGAGTGGATGTCACAAGATATTGTACCTACCTGCAAAATATCATTGACGATTATTGTATAAACAATGGTTGATCCAACCATGAGAAATGTAACTATCCTGTCAAACATGTAACTTGAGAGTTAAGTACAACAGAGGGAATATGATCAGAATGCTTGAACTGCAGTCACTGCAGCTACTAATACGTACGACCTCTGTGTTAGTAGTAAAAGGTAGGGGTAGGCAAAATAAATTATGAATGTACAGTGGTCTTCTCATCATACTCATGTAAAGAACACTTCAAATCAATAAGACATAATTTATCACACATAACTTGCAGGGGTCCTCTGATGTATATATGGTTTAAAGAACTAGAATGAGTACACTACAATTTTTCATCTTTCATCTTTCATCAAGTCAAAAAAGATAATTATTTTGAATAGAGGGCGCCATACCACTTTACAAAACTGTACAAATATTGTATCACTTTGAGAGGGACTTTTTGGTGTGCAAATGATTTACATCAAATGTGAACATTCAACAGTGATTGTAGAATGAAATAAGCAGGCTTCAAAACCCTCTTAATTTCACATTGGCCATGAGGTAAATGTTTAGTCCAGGTGCATTGATATACAGGTTACAAATCCAAACCAGGGAAGACCTTTATGTATCAGTGCCTCCTCCTCCTCTGATACATACATGACAAGTTGTATGGTGTGGTAATTCAGAATATACACAGTATATAGCCTACTAGTTGAACTTAGAAGTAAATACAATTGACTGGCATTAATGTTACCAAATGTTGCAAAGAATCAGATATTTTTTTGATCTGTACATTGAATAATTTCTCCAATATTATCACATCGCAAATTGTCATACATGTATGCTAAATAGTGAAATTGCTCTATAAGTTTAAGTCTGATGTATAGCAGTTTTTCACACAGGAACCATATAAATCTAGACAAAACTACAGAACCTTCAATTCTAGACACTTAATTATTCCGTGATCATGTCGGAGAGCTTTGTACATCGGTGAAGTACTAAAGTTCTGTAGTTGGTAGGTACTGTACACAACTCATTCTGTACAGTTTGTAAAGGAGCCTACAAAATCCCTGAAGATGACTACATTAACTGAAATGAGCAAAAAGCATCTTACCTTAGGTGTATATAGTTCAATCAATGTAGCGGGATAAGTCATTCGAAAATCAATTTCCAAAACGGTCGTTTAATCGCACAGGCCTGACGAGGAAATGAAAAGGTATGATTGTCATCAAACCATCTCTTTGTGTTTGGGTCGACATTTTTACCGAAGCTACAGGGTACAGCTAAGAATAAGATTGCAGAACTTTGTTGAAACTGGGACACGCTGATAGATTTTTAAAAAAAAATTTCACAGAATACGAAGTTATGAGCAAGTTACAATGGATTTCATTGAACCTCATTACTTTTGTCACCCAGCCCACTGTTTCTTTTTTTGTGCCTGGTTTCAATCGCACGTAACACAATGTGGAACATTTCCAATGTTTCAAGCTTTTACTCCTATGACATGCAACTTGACCAGTCAAGCTAATGTTATACATTGCTGTAGAATTTAAGTATCGAACAGTAACGAGGAATTTGCTCATGTAAGTTGTGTGCAAAATACTGCTTAAATGCAGACATTAGGAAGGGGAGGGAAGGGAGGGGAAGGGGAGAGGAAGGGAGGAGGGGGATTCTTCTGGAAAGCATATAAATCACCAGCATTGTCACACAAGAACATAGTTTTAAACATGTACATGACAATATAATGTAAAGATAATTCAGTAAAGACAATATAGTCTGCAATTATAACTTTTATAGGGATGTTAAATATTCAAAAACTTGAATTCTAAGTTTACTCATGAGCAAGGTAAAAACCTCTACATAATACAGTACCATATTCAGAAGATTGCCATGATATCAAACATTAGTATGCGACTAAAGTATACATTGGTATACATACATGTATCTTGCTATGGCAGTGGAATTCAGATACCAATGTTGCTTGTTACATGAAAAGATCTCATTCATATTTGCAAAAGCTGCCATGATATTAACAAATATCATATCAAAACCCTGAATTTGGATTTAGCAGCAAAGTTAGTTGATACATTAAATATAGATTTATTGATTAAATGTTTGAGCCCATGTCCTTTGAGTCCATCCTTTCTGTGATTAGTCAGGTGATTGGTTAATTAATCAGGTGATTGATTAATGAAACAACTGGCTTAATCTACCTGCAGAGGTCATTGTTTTAGTACTTTGAGTCGATTGCAATTATCTATTTAAAACTTGCAACAAATGCTTCCATCCAAACACATTGTTCTATGTTGTTCTTGTAGGCATGGGAATCAGGGAAGTGAAGTTATTTATCAGTACGAATATTAACAAAATTGGTTTTGTGTAATGACTACTGTAACGCTTTTGGTGGACAGGCCCCCTTCAGTCATGTTATTCAATTCAGTTATAATGATGTTACAATAGTGGACATTCATAGACTATAGCAATTGTTGGCATTAGACGCGGAAGCAAATGTTAACAAATTCGCCTAAACTGATACCAAAAATATATCTATTTTGTTTCGATTCAGATCTTACAAAATTTCTACAGGTATAAATTTACATGTAGCTACTTTAAAACAGTTACCCGAAATAGACAACAGCAAAAACAACTTCCTGCATTGCTCTAGATAACTTTTAGGAAGGAAAGATCCTGTTCACATTTGTGTAAATATTAACTTTGCTGGTAAATTGTGCAGTTTATTTTCCTTTTGTTGATGGGTCATTACAGTACTTAGCAGCTACTGTTCGTAGGAGAAACTGCCTATGAAAACTAACCTCTCTTTTATATTCTGAACAGCTTAATGTTTAGACATAAACAGTGATTGGTGCATGCATGCATTAAAAAGAGAGTTTCTAGGCTAGAAACCATGTCATTGGAACAGAATATTATTAGTGTTGAAGTCAACTTCAATTAATACAATCCATATTAATCTAACTTTGTTTTTATGGTTTCATCTGCTGTAGGGAAAATGAATTCCTTGAGTCTGATGTGGATCTTGATATGATTAATTGTGAATGATTCTTTCAGCTTTTCTGATGGCATTCTTGTTTTTTTTTTTTCTATATCTTGTGAATATTGGGCTATTGCCAATTTGAAATTTACACAAATTTTAGTCATTTGCTTGAACCAAACGTTTTTTTGCAAAAGCATGAATCATTTTAGGTCCTCACCTCAGTACACACGGTGGCTGCAAGTACAAACCTGAGTACTGCAGGTGGTTGGATATTTGTAGCATAACCCCACCATCAGGTATGCTTCAATGGAAACATTTGCATTATTAATAATTATCACAATGGTAATAAATTAAGATTCTGGAAAATATCACTTTTTGAGGTATAATTTAAACCTTGGTGTCATCAAAGTTTTTCCAGCAGTTGTACTTTCTGTAGCCTAACCTGTATTGCATAAATAGTCCTGGCTAAAAGTTATTTTTCGCTATTGTAACGTACCAATCTAAATACCAAATAATTTCACTGTTTTTCCACAGAGGTAGAAGACACTGTACTAGTTAGTTAGCTACTTCAGTGGGCTTAATGGAAAAGTGGACTTTGATTATGAAACACAACCAGATGCTTTCAACTTGGAAAGTCAAACAGTGGTTGAGTTTAATGAGCGACTTAAAATCCCAGATTGTGTATAAAATCACATGGTCCCCATTTATACACCTGGGTGAAGAGAGGCAATGGAGATAAAGTGCCTTGCCCAAGTACTCAATGTATTGCTCTGGCCATCACTCGAATCTGCAATCCTAAGATCACAAGTCCTCACTGCCTTAACCACTTGACCACGACACTCTCAGATGCAAACTTTTTGACCCAAAGTGTGTAGAATACCTGGGTACCCCAACATGCCTTCATGTGTATGCAAAAAATGACATAGAAAATTGTGTTAGTCAGCATAACATTGCCCATAAGAATACTCAAAAGTGTATATTCTAGTACATGTACATTGTTACTGACATTAACTCCTACTCCCCCCCCCCCCCCCCCACCCTCCCTCTTTTTAAAGTGATTATATGACAAAGCGGTAATGATGTATTCGAAACATCTAAATAGAAGTAGTTATCTTCTGTCAAGGGAGGTAGGATTTGATCAAGTGGTGAACAAGTCCAGTCTAATACAAACACTGCGACTCCATGAAGCCAAGGACGTTTTGATGGTTACTTTAATATGAAGTCGTCAACACTCAACAACTCTGTTATTGATGACATACTGTGCTGCAATGTCATTCAAAGATTGATGTCATATTACAGCATGAATTGATGGCCTTTTAGGTCTGAAGATATAGCATACATCTACAGGAACTGGTTTTAAGGAGCCCTTTTAAACTGATCTCACATCAAGTTTGATTTGTTAGCATTTGTATGGGTTTTGCAAGGCATGCACATTCCTCATAACCCCTTCACCCCCTCCCCCTTCACTCCTCCACCTACACAACTTTCCTATATCACTGAAGAAGCAGCATTGATTATAAATTTTGCCAGTTCTTCATTGGAAACTGCATAAGTATTAATTAAAATGTGAACATATTAAGAGACATTGCTGTTTGTTCATAAGGTGTCTCTTAAAAATGTTTTAATTCATGAGTTCAGTAATTCATTCCAGTGCAGTCCTGGTATCTTTCATTACATCCATACATTAACATTCTCACTGATGAGGGGGACGTATGTTTTGGTGGGGATAATATTGTCTGTGGGTAGATTCAGAGTGTAAATTTGGGGGGTTCCGGTCTTTTTGGTGAGGATAATATTGTCTGTGGGTAAATTCAGAGTACATTGGGGGTTCCATTCTTTTTGGTGGGGATAGTATTTTCTGTGGGTAGAATCAGAGAGTACATTTGGGGGGGGGGAGGGGGAGTTCCATTCTTTTGGATCACCAGTTCTAAATAGTTTTGACGGTCTCTTGGATGAAATTAAATGTCCCGATACGATGAATTGCTTGCATCAGAAAGTAAAATTTTACCTGAAATTTCTCTCCCTTGTGTCATCATTTTCTTCATTCTCTTTTTCTCTTGCAGCCATTTATAAATCCCAGGTATGCAGGTGGTCCCAGGCCAGTCAGGATACCTGGGAATCAGGTGAGGAAAAAGAAAAGAATGAAAGAAGCAGAGTTGAAAAGAGAGAATAATGTTTCACTGTTAAGAATATAATGTTAAACAGCCTGGATATCCAGCACATGCAGTAGAATATATACAGAGGTCTCTCAACTGCCTCTCCCCATTCACATAACTTACCAAGCTTATTTCACAAGCAATCAAACAAACTTGTTAAAAATTAGGGGTAATAAATACTCTGATTAGCTTGAAAGAAATCCTGTGGAAATGAGTCGTCGAGATGAATGGTAATATATTGAGGTGGCAGGGGGGGGGGGGGTCGGGGATGTGTTTGGAAGTATTGTAAAACTTAAGCAGAATTCATCTTGCTTAGTATCAATCGAATGTAGCTGAAGCTTTGGAGATAAAGGAGGCACCAAAAAGAGAGAAAAAATTAACTTTGAATCCTTTCTTGCAAGATTTACATTTGTTGCCGTTCTACATATATAGTCATTGTCCATTCTTTCGTTGGAAATACAGTACTGTTGAAAAGATACGTGATGTGATTGGGTTTCATTTCAAGTAGATTTTTCCTTTTAAATGATGCAATTATACAGTACAATCAACAAAGTAAGCATGCAGACAATATACAGTGTTACCTCAGCAACAAACTTAACATACTAACTTTTTTTTATTCAATTTTGATTTTGGCTACATATTGCATTATCAGATTATCAGTAAAATTGTTACATCTATCCATGAATTTCTGACTGGAAGGCACCCTTACAATATGAAAAATACAATAATAAGTAAGGCTGATCTCTAAATTATTCCTGTGTGCCAGTCATGATTTATAACTCACCAAATGACTTTTTCAATGTAACAGTGTGTTTGTAAACACATGATGTGCCATGATTCAAACATTTGAGTTTTGATCAGTTTGTCAGTGACAGAATTTCTTTTAAAACTTTTTAACTTCAGGAATCAAAATAGGAATACAGGAATTAAATACAGCAATTGATTGATCTCACTTTGGGTACTGTTATCGCCTATTAAATAATATAAAATGTAAATTGAAATATTGACAATTTTTCTTCTTGTTTTTGTTGTCATTCACAGCCCCCTGTAGGTGTTCCAAATTCACAGCCAATGCTGCCCAATTCAATGGATCCCACGAGGCCGAGTAAGTATTGAAGGGGCCGGCCCTGTATGATGGAATATGATAATGATGGAGTATACATGTATACAATGTGAACATGCTAAACACAAGTACCCACCCTGTTAGCCTAGTGCTTTCCCTTACATGATAAAGGTGTGTCAACATGAACTGACAACTCACCATGTATGGATTTAACTAACTGATTCCAGTCGGGACAACAAAAAAACCAGCTGCGATAATTCCCGTACATAAAATCCATTTCTCCTGTTCCTAGGAGTGGCGCAGTTTCACCTGATGATATACTACTATACCGTTGAACAATCACAATGTTTAGACCGTGTCTCACTGGGAGATCTATGATAAACTATACACTTGAAACAACAATCATGATCTTAAAGCTTCGTTGTATTCCATCCTATTATAAAACACGGCCAAACAGATCAGTATCTCTGCTGCTGGGCCCTTTTTACCAGAGATATGTACTAACTAATTGCTCAACCATGACAAAAATACCTCTCTGGCTAAAATATCGGCCCACATGTAATGATAAAGAAGGTTTAGTAATGCACTCTACATTTGAATTCCCTACCAACATCACCCCAGACAGATTCAATACAGCTTGGCAAGGGTAGTTTGCTCTGAACTAAAAAAAAAAGTCAACAATTTATTCATTCTGCTGGAGCACACCATCAACTTGGATGATTCTTGGATGATCTTGTTTCAGTATAAAGTTTAGTCACACTGCCCTCTATTCTGTATTAAATTTGATTTCTCTACAATTAAAAGTGGAATGCTGCCCTCTATTTGGTATATCCCTCCCAAGGCTTCTACATAGTGCTGTGACTTTCATACCTCTTATCTAGTTTCATAATATGAGAAGAATAAACTTGCAATTTCATTTCGCTCCAGGGCAAGTTAGCTCTTAATTTAATGACCCTCTCAAAGTGTGAATTTAAAAAGACATTGGATTTATTAGACATTAGTGCATTCCCCTCAGGGCAAAAGTTGTAATCTTTCTATATATCGGCATGATAAACTGTACATTTCTCCATGGCCAGTTGGGCCTCCTAGCTCAAGAGAATCTTGGACCAATTAAAAAGTTAACAAAACAATGGGAGAGAGGAAGGGACAATGTGCTTGGGAAAAAACTTAACATTAAGATTAGTGGCACCACAAGGTGTTTATGAAGGAAACACTAAAAACCAATTTTTCTGCCCAATTGGAAGAAGTTTGTTCTTAGCTTTGTGGCCCAGAAGTTGTCATTCACAAGCATTCCATGACATATGCCTCTGATAATGGATGGGTTTTGCTTCTTCTTTAAGATGGGAAAACTTCTAAATTTGAAACTTCACATTAATGAACTAAGAAACCAGAATGGTAGTTTTGATTTGATAGTAAGCATGACTGGACAGTTACTCCCAATGGTATAAAAACAACTGACTATTCATTAAGAAAAGAAAAAAATTAGTGTTACTTACATCTAATGTTTTTGCTGGTTAGGCTTGTGTGTAAAATCGCTAGTAAATTTGGTCCGCTTGGATGTGATCAGCAACATATCTGTGCAACCTCTGAAGTAAACAAAGATGAGATGCCAAACAAAGTATTACTTCTTCTAAAATGAAAATAGTAAAAAAGAAACTTGTTTCACTTATGGTATACGTTGAGACTATAAGATGCTCTCCGGATTTGTCGAAGTTGAAACAGATGTGATTTTCTATATTTTGTAAGCTGCTAACAAAGTAATTGAAAGAAATCGTTTTCAATCCATGATGATGGGTGGGACACAGCATTTACTGGTTGTCATTAGTGAGAGGTACAGGCAGAGAAACGACTCTCACGTTACGATAACATTTTAAAACATTTTACGTAGCCGATTGCATTTGCAATGTTATCAGTTGGTGGTACACCGTCGTACCAAGATTACAGACTGACCCTTAGATAGCTTCAAAGGGTCCATCCTCGTTCCTTGTTCATCGGTTAACGACTCTCTTGTAAGTGGTGGTGGCTTTCGTTTCACTTTCGGAATACCCATGCAGAGATGGGACTTCAGTATTAGATACCTGCCACCCCTAACCAATGACATACCAATGGTGATATCACTTGAACATGTATGCGAATGACTGTACCCCTGCATCAAGGTTGATACACCTACCTCTGTCTGTAATGCCCTTGGGAATCACATGCCACCGGTGGCAACTGCCATACCCCTTTAAGTCAACTTGCCATAGGTACCCACATTATTTTCTGTTCCAGGTAGCTCTTTCACTTTGAAACTATGCCCTTGGTAGCCTCTGAAATTTTTGTAAAATTGCCTTTGGAATCCTTTGAACACTTACAAAATTATTGAGTTGCCTGCCATTTTTTTCCCCCAATGAAAATCCAAGGCAATTTTTAAGATGCCCTTAAAATAAAAAATTGCCAAGCCTCTCTTGATCGTTTAAACAAACCCTGCCTTGTGTTTCACTAGAGGCTGACCCATACATAGAGTGAATGGACTACAGTACATTACCATGCAACTCCTTTAATACCTATATGGAGGTCAAAGGTCATGTCACAGAAGCGTTTGATGTCGAAGTTGAAATAATGGCTGTGCTTTGCTCTATATTATTTTGGAACTGGTGTAAATATGAAATTTCTCTAATATTGCTGTAGCGTTTGTTTTGGTCGTCTGGTTCATTGCTCAATGTAAGGTTGGAGGGCCATGAACACTCTTGTAAAGATTCAACAATGAAACTTCAACCATACTGTTAAAAGCAATATAAAGTTGGTAAGATTTTTCTGTATTAAATACATGGATGTAAATAAATCTATGGAGTTACAAATGTATCTTACATTCATCTCACCTTGTCCAGTCGTACCACAAATATTTTTCGTTCTCCGTCCGAAGATCTTCAAGTAGTCGCTGTCTCCCTTTGCAGCAAATGCGATGAATTCACGCATCCATCTGTGAAAAAAGTTTGAAGAAATATTTGTTATAACATCTCTAGTGCACTTCCCTCTTTCTGTATAGTCACCCAATCTCCGAACTTCACTTAAGGTGTACATAATACAGATAATATCACCTGTCTAATAAGTTATTTGAACTACAAACTGGTTTTCAATAACTGAACAGTCTTTAGAAAGAGTTGAAACAGTACTAGTAGATGGTCATTAAAAGTGAGATTACTTTGTAGCAAATGTGATGCACCTTTAACCTTTAGTAGTACTAATGGTACTAGATGTGTTTAAAAGTCTTTTAGTTAGGGCACTTACCCATCTTCTCCAAGGCAAAACATTTGACAACTTTTAGTGAATGCCATTTGCAATCATTTCTTTTTCATGTCGCATGGTATAGAGACACGTTATGCCTTTATATCATGACTCACAGCAACTAAAAAGTTTTAATGGCAGCTATAACATCCCAAGATGTTTTCATGAATAATTTCTACAGAAAAAACAAAAACGCAGATGCAATTTGAGACGTAAGCGACACGCGCCGACTGTTCGAACGTCTGATAAATTACCTTTAAAGAAAAACAAATGTTTTTAAAATAACGAGAATACTCACCTGAAGCTGATAGCTTTGCGATGATAATTCCCTCTGAAAGAGTGCTTGGGATACGCACTAAAGCTGGCATTAGTGCTATCTTGTCACATTTCAAAACCCTTTCCGATTATTCCGTTTTTTAATTTGTTCTCAACGCTTCGTAGCCAGGAATAGTGATTGGGCATGGAATTTACATTTCAAATTAACCTCTTTGTAGTCATCTACAGTAGATTGCCAGCAATGAGTTAGAGAGGCTTTAGGTTCTTAGGCAGACAAATCCCCTCTTTAGCCTTGTAAACAAGTCTCTATTTCTACTTGACAAAATAAATCTC
>KN883004.1:13840-27076 GCA_000934455.1 Apostichopus parvimensis
TGTCACAGGAAATATCCCTATGTAGAGACAACAGACATTGTATCTGTGTATCACATGTAACACATTATTGGAGTGTTATTGGGTTAATGCCGGTGCCTTTCAATCATAAGGTCCCTGGTTCGATTCACTCCCAGATTAATGTATGTGGTCCTGTTACAGAGTTGTTGACAATTAACAATTCATAATCATGGACGCTAAATATGAATGTAAGAGACTGACTTTGGTCAGCTTGCGGCTTCGATAAGCCAATGAGGCTTCTTCGCAAGTTCCTGCTTGCAGAAGGATCTAATATACATACATACATACATACATACATACATACATACATACATACATACATACATACATACATACATACACACACACACATACACACATACATACACACATACATACATACATACATACACGCATACATACATACATACATACATACATACATACCTGGTCCCAATTCGTAAACGTCAGCGACGTGTTGTCTCTCGTGACGGTAGAGGATGGTCTGTCCGTGAAAGTGAACGGTATGAAGATCGACTTCATCACCCAGTCCCATCAGGTACCACTCCGACGACTGGTTGAAGGACACTTGTAGACCTTTAAGGTTGTTATAGAGCAACCCATTTATTCCTGAGCGAATCAAAGGGATAGATACAAGAATTACATTTCTCCTTCTGAAATAAGAAACGACACATTTGGAGAAATACTTATTATGTAACACATATCAAATATCTATGAGACAAAAAAATTCTGTCTTGGTGCGGGCTCAGGGTTTTGATTCTAAGTTTTCAATGATTTTTTTTGTTTTCTTCTAAAGACCTATCGAAATAAAATGACATCAAGATCCTTTTATTTTTCGTGACAAAAGTGAGGAAATAACCATATGTTGAATTTTTGCAGCACTTATGAAACTTTGAAAAGTACACTTATGTCTTGTGTGAACTTCCTGTAGCTTTTCTTTATTTTGATGAAAATCTGTCCCTTAAAACACATAAAAATAACAAGGTTGCATTTTAACCAAAATCAGCTATGAAGGTTGTCCTGCAAATGGGTAGTCGTTAAAAATCAATTTGTATTTCCTTGTGACTGAATACCTCTAAATAAGTAAAATGATAAATTTGGTATCACCCCTCCATCACTTTGGAGATACTGAAATAAAACAACAATAGTGGTATGATCCACCCAGAGGGGAGTTTTAATGGTATCCTAATCACTAAACCTACACATGTCCCCTAGAGACTACAAAATTGATCACTGTTTCCTATTTTAGTACATATTTTACAGAAAACCAAACGGTAAGGCCCCTGACACAAACCAGACAAATTTGCACTGAATATTAAAGGTATTCTTTGCTACTGCTTTCACTACGTCCGTTGCTAAATAGTTTGATATAAGAAGCTGATTCAAAGCCTGACTCCCATCTCAGGAGATTATCTTGGTTTCCTTCCTATGTAGAGACAGTGGTAGGATTGAAGATGCTCAGTCCTAGTTGGAACAAGTAGACTAGTTTTAAATCTTACCATGCATCAGGTTACCCTCCATAAATTCAGGATCACCTTTGTCCACCTCATTTGGCTTTCCAGCGAGAGTTTGGATGTTATCGTCGAGGTACCAGCTTTTGTTCTCGTCAAACACCATGAAGAATAAGAACAGCTCCTGAGCCACGTCTGTTCTGATTCCATCGTCCAGGATGCCCTCTCTGCAGACCACGAGTGGACCCACAAGCCCCGTGGCAGCGTCCCGTGCCAGATCGACCAGAGACATGTATAGAAATGGGGCACAAGCGGCCTCGGTATCAGATGGTCCTTCAGTGGCCACAAAATTGAATGTGAACGTACCGTCGGGTGCGACACCATCCTTTTCGATATCTTCGTCATAGTTGACCCACTGAACTCCGTGCATGTAGAACCCATAGGAGCGGCTTGCCATATTCTTGAAAACCACCTGGAAGCTTTCTCCGACCTCTACATGGATGGGGTCTCCCAGGATTCCCCAGCTCTCCTCTCTGGTAACTTGCTGTGAGAATGAACTGTCCTCAAACCTTCTGTAAACAGCCTTCTTGTAGGTGGAGCCGAGCAGATGGTCATCTCGCCGGACGAAGACATTTCCAGGGCTACGTACGGCAGGGAGAAAAGTTAATATTAATAGATCACATTTATCCAGCGGACTGTCTAGAGCAGGGGTGGGCAACCTACGGCCCGCGGGCCACATGCGGCCCGCCAGTGATTTTTTTTGCGGCCTGTGAGATGTCTCAAGAAAATGAAAAAAAATCAATATATTTTACATCATCAAAAAAAACTAGCTAGCTGCTTAGAATTTATCGGCACTACGATGCTGCCAGGTAGGCCTATTATCCCAATTACTTATCAACTGTACCGTATTGTACCGTATTGACAGTATGTTTTTGTGAATACAGATTAAGTACACACACCTGTTGCTTGAAAGTCCTCGGAATCAAAGGTTTGAAATCAACAGCAGGTCGTTGGTTAATAGGTGCGGCCCAGTCAATTTTCACCCCTTATATCTGGCCCATTCATTCAAAAAGGTTGCCCACCCCTGGGTTAGAGTGACTCCCTGCCACACCTTACGTGAGAACAGAACATTCAACACTTACAACATTTTGAATTGCTGACTTAATCCTACTGACTTCATGTTGTTTGCACTAATGTATAAGCACCTACAAATCAAGAGGTCTGTGCTTTATACATCTAGATCTGAATATAATTCATTATGATTCTCTCCGTGGTAAAAACCCAGGGGTGTCTTTAAGTTTGATCAAATGCAATTTTGTTTTGTTTGTAACACTCCTGAGTAGGTTTAGTGAAATTGACTGACCTAACACAAAATGCTAATTTTATGTATAATTGAATCAAGTTAGTTATAAATCCACAATTTTCATCAATATCTTGTATCCTTGGAATATCATTTCAATTTGATGTTGTTTCTTCATTGTTTGATCCTAATGAAAGCAACATATTCAAATACATCTCTGGATTATGCAATCTTTAACCAGGTTGTTGGATCACCCATCCCAACCCCTCACCATCACATATGGCAAGTCAACAGTCAGTGGCAATGCAATATCCCATTTTAGCTTTACCATATACTTTATTGTGCAACTTGTGTATTGACAACAACCCAAGATCACCATTCCCATTTTGAAATCAACCAGTCAGGAATATACACACCATGGTTCAGAATCTCAACCAGTTTCCTGATTGTTGTGTCCTCTGACGGGCACTCCACCTTTCACCGTGCGACTTTTACTCCAGTCCTCTAGTACGATTAGGGGGGCGTTGTGGTCAAGTGGTTAAGGCAGTGGACCGGTGATCTAAGGATTACATGTTCGAGCCCTGGCCAGATCATTGCGTTGTGTCCTTGGGCAAGGCTTTTCATCTCCATTGCCTCTCTTCACCCAGGTGTATAAATGGGGACTTGCGAGGTAACTTGTAAATATAGTTGCATTCACCGGTTTGTGACTGCACCCTATGGGAAGTCCCCGGGGGACACGTGGTTGTGGTGCACTGTGGTGTCCCAGGAGAGATTGATTGACTTGCCCACACTTGGTGTGTAGGTGTGACAAGTTACCAATGACCAAGGCTAAGTTGTCAAAGCGCTACGATCTCGATGTAGCAGCGCTATATAAGTGTCTAATATGTATGTATGTATGCATGATCCTGACAAACTTACACATTACCTGGCTTCATCATCTAATGACTGGCTCCTGACCGGGTCATATCTTACTGGAGCATAGTTCCAGTCCAACTCTACAGCAGCAAAGTAGAACACCTCTCCAACGGGTGTATCAATAGGTGTGTAGGTACCGCAGCTCTGGTCTACAGTAATGGCAGCTTGGGTGCCACCCTCGTAATGAGTGGCTACATAACAGGTCACAGACCACTTTCCTGCAAGAATGGAGCGTAACGAAAAACAGTTAGAAGGGTGCAGACTTATCCATGACTGTTATGACAATTTACTCGGCATCATTGTGCTATGTAACCAACGGCTTGCATGATACTTACCTGCTGTATGGCTAATGTGGGCACCTAACGGTACATTATAATAAAATATGGCAATGAGTGATTCTGTCGCAAACACACTTCAGACTGCCATGCAGTCACGCTATGCATGACTTTTAATGGTGACTTTAGGGCAGAAATTTAGTCTTGATGTGTCAAGGTAGCTTCGTGCATTGTATTAAAGGCTAGAGGGTTGGGGAGTGGGATAGGTTTGGTGGGCCATGGGAGGGTTGGGGAGTGGGATAGGTTTGGTGGGCCAGGGGAGGGTTGGGGAGTGGGATAGGTTTGGTGAGCAAGGGGAGGCTTGGGGAGTGGGATAGGTTAGGTGGGCCAGGGTAGGGTTGGGGAGTAGGATCGGTTAGGTGGGCCATGGCTAAGTTCTCACGGAAGCTCCTGGCTCACGACCCAGAGTTGGCAGACAGATGCTTTTACTACAGTAGCACCTATGTTTCAGCGATTCCAAGAATTCTCCATATTCCTTCAATTACCAATTTTTCAATTACCAATTTCAATTACCAATGATTTAAAGGGTTACTACATGTACATCACAACTATGAAGCATGTTACAAGAACTAAGTTTCAATACCAGTTATTTGCTCTAAATTTCCCAAAATAAACAATTTCAAGTCCTGCCTACCGGGGGTAATTTCGTCGATAGAGAAAGACCGTGCGGTCCCTGGATAGAGAGGCACCAGATCCCGACGCAGACCGTTGGACACAAGGGACTGTTGTTCAAAGACCGCCATGTGCATGTCGCTCTCTTTGCCGAAGGATGCGAGATGCCAGGAGACCTTGTCTCCCGCACAGACGTCTAATCCAGGCAGGTTGGAGTAGAGATAACCATTGATACCTGTCCAAGAAAATTCAAAGACATATTATTCAAGGTCTTCAGAATGCATCCAAAATATATGCTAGAGAGTCTAAAATGAGAGTCTACCATGTTATATCCTAGATCATGCTGGCAGGGGCGTTGCCAGGAATTTCAAAGTTGTACACACAACTATCTATGCGGAGCGCCACCATCGGTTGGTGCGGAGCGTACAAGAAAATTGTTGGCTTTACAACCCCCCCAGATGGCCGGAAACGGCCCTTCCCGAGTGTTCACTCTGGTTCCCTGGCCTCTTGCTAACTTGAGACACCTCATTCAATATCACTTTTACACCCAAAAAAACAAACAAGTTAAAATGTTAATATAGACCAGAGCCTACAGTGCTACATACTGGCTACGCCCCTGGCTGGAACAAAACAGAAACAATTAAGTCATGACATAATAGGTTAGGTGTTGAAACGTTTACGTCGAACTTTTTTTTATCCTAATTTCTTTCGTACACATACACTTGCTATTGACTCCAGCGACAGGAACACATTGCAACTTGTACAGGAAGTAACATAGATGTGAGACAGACAGAATCCAATGTCTATACTGAAACTATCAAGTATCAAGTCAATCACGTCTTTCAAGTATCAAGTATCAAGCCTATCACATCTATCAAGTCTTTTTTTTATGTTACTCATATGTAACCTAATATGTAACATTATAGAAACTCACAACATGTACGGGTAAATACAATAACACGCCGGTGCCTTTCAATCATAAGGTCCCCGGTAAGAGTCACTCCCAGTATAATGTATGTCGTCCAGTTACAGAGTTGTTGACAGTTAACAATTCATAATCATGGACGTTAAATATGAATCTAAGAGACTGACTTTGGTAAGCCAATGAGGCAATTCTTCGCGAGTTCCTGCTTGCAGGAGGATCTAATATACATACATATGTATACATAACAATGAACACTGAATTAGCTGAGAAAGCTGTAGCTTTATAAGGGAATCATTTTACTATCCGGTATCGCACCGCAGAATGCTTAGCAAAATGGTCATGTTGCTATACAAGTTTGATGATGTAGAGCTGTGTTTTTTGTTTTGTTTTTACACAGGAATGATAGAACTAGTTTGGAGCATTCAAAACTGCTATGTTAACTCTGAACAGTCAGAAATTTTAATGTCATACTAAAATAAGTCTGGTTCGCGTCTCGTCTGGCAACTTGGTCCCCAACTTCGTTCAATCTGTGAATTGTATTTGTTTAGAGTTGAAAACATATCAAAGGCAAACTGCCTTCAAAGGGAAAAAAAAAGTTCACAAATACAGTTTTTGATGACAGGTTTTATAAAACAATATCTATATATATTTATGAATGAAGGGAATGAATCATTTATGCTGCATTTTCTCAATCACCAAAGGCTGGTTAATACAAAGTATACTTGATGCTTGCGGATTTAGTATAATGTTCTGATGCATCTTTAGTATAAGACCGGAAGTCATGGTGAACAAGTCAGGACCCAAACGAAATTGAGACCAGGGATGTGCCCACGTTGGGCGGCACTGGGCGGCCCGCCCAGCACTAAAAATTACCGCCCAGCACTGTCTTAAAAATCGTGAATCCCGCCCAGCACTATTTTCATCTAAAATCCCGACATTCCTAACAATATATTCAACATAAATTGGGCCTACCCTATGCCAAAATCATACAGACTAATAATGCATCAGTTACGCATGCGAGAAACATTACTTACGGCTCTCAATCGGTCCCTTGTAATATATTTCACTAAAATAAATCCTGGGCATATCCCTGTGAGACCACTCTAAAGTGGGTCTTTCATAGGCCATCTAGGTTTTGCTGTAATGTTCCGAGTGCTGACTTGCTATGTGTGGTACAATATATATTAATGTACAGTAATTTGTGTACCTACCTCTCATATTATTAGATTCGATGAAGTCACCGTCAGTTTTGTCGACCTCACTTGGATTATCGGTGTAGTTCATAATATTGTGGTCTAAATAATGACTCCAGTTCTCATCCATATTCATAAACAGCAGGAAAAACTCTGCAACGGCATCTCTCTACCCGAATAAAACAAGAAATAAGTTCTGGTACTTCTTCTGAAAAGTCGACACGTGCACTTATTTATCAACGATAAAAGTTGTTTTTCAAGTCATTGTAACGGATAATTTGTCAAAGGGCTACAATCTCATCATATAAAACGGTACTGAAATGCAACCTGCACTCAGAAAGATTGTTTCTGATGTTTCTGCCACATATATCGAACGAGACTTACATGTTATTCTTTGAAGGTAATTATCTTCATAATCTTTAAAGTCTACAAACTTTTCCTATTTGGTCCTCCACATGATTATATCCTACACTAAAAACGCTTTAACACAATTTATATCAAAGGGCATATGTCATTGAGCAAAATGATTTTATCAACGCCAAAGTTGTTATCTTTTGAAAATGTTTGATTTTATTATAGCATATTCCAGTAGAACACAATTTAGTGCCTTGACCTGTAATACTGACTGCAGCAATTAACAACAGCTGAGTCACTCGATAACTCAGATAACTATTTAACTACAGCTATGCAGATAACTATAAAGTCTTTTAGGACCTGAACATCTCATATGTATCAAACAAAGGTCCCATGGGAGTAGCTCCTGATTAGTGCTTTGACCTGTAATACTGACTTTACTGAAATTAACAACAGCTGAATCACTCAATAACTCAGATAACTATAACTATCTATATAACTACAGCTATGCAGATAACTATAAAGTCTTTTAGGACCTGAACATCTCATGTGTATCAAACAAAGGTCCCATGGTAGGTGTGAGTTCATTGATGATTTTGTACACATATAGTATCACACACAGTAAGAAGTAAGTGCTATTGTAACCACCCAGTCTGTCTGGGTGTTCAATACAGATTGTTGAAGCCATTGAGGGAAGGCTCGCAAATTTAACCGAAGATCAATCGCCGGCCCAGCCGGCAGCACACCACTGCTCTTTATGCAGCCTGCATATCGTTCACGCTTGAGTGCACACATCCACAGACCTTCCCTGAAAGTAATGAGCATCCTGTTCCCAACAGAGAAGCGCTGCTATTGTTTGTAAACAAAAGCTGTACTTGGCTTTTCCTGGTCTGTGGTTTTCACGTATGGTAACTATAGCACTCTGACCACAGTAGCAGGAGATTCATTTCAAGAATGAGTTGAAATCATGATACATCGTTTTCGTATCGAATGTGTCACAATACTTTCTGACTTCTTTTCCTGTTCAAGTTTGAATCTCATTCACTAACACTGATCCATCTGTTTTTCCTTAGTTTCCAACGAAACATTTTTATCTTCTAGATGATGTTTTTGAAGTAGTAAATAGTTATACCACGTGTTGTGTATTTTTAATTGATTGTGTAAGACTTATTCGCAATTATACGACGAAAAAACCCAGAACCCATCAACTGAAATAGAAAGCACTTGTTTGCTTTCGCCGAAGTTGCCCTTTATTTTAATCATGTATTTTTTTTCATGTTTTGATAACATCACCACCGAAAACGAACATATTATACCGGTGAAAAGTACTCAAAGTTCAAACCTTCAATCCATCGCCACGGCAACAGTGTACGTAAAATACTACATTCCTCTTCAAGACTATACCGCACATATCTTCTAAACAACTGCTGACAGCTAAACAACTTTTAGGGGTTTAATTTGTGGTCTCATAGTCAGTGCATGCAACTGTCCACAGGCTCTTGGAAGCCAGGAAATGTGTGTGTTCAAGCATGACTCATTACCCGCTAGTCAGTGCTGTGTCGATACACTGGATAGCAATGGTTGGGCCGGCGAAGATCGTCGGTTAAATTTGCGAGCCTTCCCCTACCTTTTGACTGGGTGAACACTAAATCAACAAAAGAAACGACTAAACTATGTCACACCCTAGTTCATAGAGATCATTTCTAAAACGGGTTCTTTCTTAGGAACACCGGGTACACGAAGGGCAAATTCCACGAGTATACCTCCATATTTCCATCCAGTGATCCATCCTTGCAGACCAGGATTGGTCCAACCAGGCCAGAGTATGCATCCTTGACAGGGTCAACCTGGGATTGATACATCCAGGTGGCGCAATCACCATCTAGATCCGTTGGGCTCAGGTAATCAGGGATTAGCCATGTATAGGTGTAGGTAGATCCTGGAGCCACCATATCATCATCATGCTCTAAGTAGAACAAGAAAGTCAATGTCGTGTTTACGAGCTAATATTGGCGTAAACTTTCTTAGCCCAGCCCACTCGTGAATATCAATTAGATCAAATTTAAATAGTGCAAGCATATGTACCACCTTGAACTTATTCCATCACAGCAAGTTTGGTCAAAATCGGGTGTACGGTTGCAGAGATATTGAAGTTTGACTGATTTGACATTAAGCCCCGCCTACTCATTAATATTCATGAAATTAGCATCAACAACAAAAGGGACCATGTACTCCCAACGGGGGATCTACATACCAAGTATGAGCTTCATCAAAGTTCAACGTATTGAGATATCGTGTTTTACAAGGAAGTGTCACAGATGGACAGACAGACACACACACACACACAAGTGTGACTGCATACATTCCATTTGCCAATGGCAAGGAATCAAAAAGGAGAATATTTTGAGAAAAGAAATTTGCCTCGACTGGAAGTCTTCCTGGGTATTTTAAAGGGATATTCCCAGAGGGTGAAAGTGATTGCTTGACAAAAATTGCTGAAATGTTTTCCTCATACTATTTTGTAAGGTTAAGAATATGATATTTTCAAATAAATTTGGTAATATTTTGTGAATGCAGGTGTGGCAACGACAGAGTAAAGAATGTCGTTGAGATGGCAATCCTAATAAAAATTGTCCTTCTTCAGAAGATATAATCTAATGAACTTTGTTCTCTGCAAAACAACAACATGCCATTTGTAACTCATATAGACAACAATATTTTTGGAATAATTCTTTCCATGAACTTTAACCTCTACAAAACATATTTGGCTTCAAAGTTCTCAACACAGACTACCAAATGCTTAGAAGAAATCTTTCCAAGTTTTTTTGCTTTTAGAGATATCATGCTGTTTAGTTCCAATGTTTCACATTCTGACATCTGCTAACACAGGTGACCTATGCATGACCTCCACTAAGACATGATATACATTAACAGGGATGTGCCCAGGATTTCCTGAGTGCTGGGAATACTGATCGCCGTCCTGGGGAGGGGTCTAAGGGGGAGGGGGTGTCGATTTTTGAGGTGCTCAGATGCCAAATGCTGGCACTTGTTTAGCGTTTGAAGCACATACACAAGTACTAGTTTTGCTAACAATTTAAATTTTTTTTTCAATTTATGTTGAATATATTGTTAGGATTTTAGATGAAAATAGTGCGGATTCACGCGGGATTCACGATAGCGGGATTCACGATTTTTAAGACAGTGCTGGGCGGTAATTTTTAGTGTTGGGCGGGGCCGCAAAGTGCCGCCCAGCATGGGCACATCCCTGCATTTATTTGCCATCTGTCTAAGATTTTCATGTATAGGTTGCATAAGCTTTCTTCCACTTTGTCCTACTTGAAAATATTGTGCACACATTTTAAAATTTTGCACTGTGTAGTGTGTTGACATCAAATGACGTCTGATCTCCACAAAATCCAAAGGGCTCTTTATACTCAATATGATGCTCCTCCATAGGCGTAGGAGGCGGTGGGCTGGGAGGGGCTGCAGCCCCCCCCCCAACCAACTATTTTTTTGAAAATTCGGCAATATGCTGAGAATTTTCGGGCACCTACTGAATAAGTTGCAATGATGTAGCTAAAGGAAATCAATAGTTTAAAAAAAATCTCCTTGGTAATTAAAATAAAGTTCTAAGCTTGCCTGACTAATTCGCCATTACTAATGTAAAAAGAGAGTTTTGACATAATTGGCCCTCCATGCTTTTTCTCTACCTACATAAGACTTTTCGTTGTTTACATTAGCATCCCGCGGATGATGCGATGTAATAACTGATGCATGCCTTTATGATATGTACACTAACATGTTGAATGCGCGCGGAGCGCGCGAAAACATTTTGTTATATTTTTCGGGCAAGTCGTTACAGCCCCTACAAATCAATTTGGGCTCCTACCCCTATGCACTCCTCATCTGCTTTGTCTTTTCTATTAAACTGGACAACAAAATTTCCCCGAGTATTCCTAAGCTTCCACAAATCCACCAGCTGTTTCCATCAGTGGTTGGCTATATGACTCACCAGTAGATCCGTCGTTGTAAAGAGCGCCCTCGTTGGACTTGTTGTAGTATACGCCTTGTGCGTGAATGCTATATGGTCGACTTGCTTTATTCATGAAGACGACCTCTATGGTATCGCCCACTTCTGCCCTTATCACCGGTCCAAGGAAACCAAGGTGTTCCTCCTCGGCAGTCCTCTCTTTTTGCACGGTAAAATTACCATCTTCAAATTCTCTGTACAGAGCTTTGAGATACACCCCACCTATACGGTTTCCGGTCTTGGAGAAGTACGTCGACTCCGGTCTGTGGTGACATTAAAAGGAAACGATGACTGAAAATTTATGTCTTAACCTCGTGATTTGTGGGAATTTTTATGAGAACAAGTGTCCCAAAATTACTAGAAATTTACCAAAATTATTATATTAAGCTGTTTAATAAATGACTCCACCAACAATGCATTTCCTGAGTTTTTATGGTGAAAAATAAGGGGAATGCAAATGAGAACTGTTGTCTTATTATCATTTATGGGTATGCATAATTAACGTCAGAAATTAGTCAATTTAGACCCGAGTGGCAAGTTGAACCCAAGTCGGTTAGACAGAACAAGAGCAACTGGATAAATTCATCCTTCCACATCTATTTATAAATAGATATTAATTCCTTTTTTTTGGTGTTTCATTAATTTGCCAACTTCTCCAAAGTGTGGTCTTTAGTAGTTGCTGTATTGTACCAAACTTTGTTAACAAGACTGGGTAGGCCCACTGCAGTTCGAGACAAATCAATGCTATGTTTGCAAAAATTGTTGAGACTTTCACAGTACAAAACTACAAACATAAAAGTCAGTTTAATAAGTATGTAACACAGTTGTTCAATTCTGAGCTATGACATTTCAAAATGCATACACAAATTACTATTTGATTGAAGCAGGCATCAAAATGGGATTTTTATAAAAGGTCTTGTTGTATTTAAATATTATTTTCATCCTTTTTTAATTTTACTGGAGTTTTGATAACGGGCATCTTCCTGACTATCCTAAGTCTGTTTGGTAAATTAATTCTGCAACAAATATGACTTGAGTGGTATTTGCAATTTAGTGGAAGTCACTTTCAGTGTTAATGATTTCAGGTCATTGGAAATGCAAGACAGTAAATACTACAACTTGCATTGTAATTTGAAACGATGGTGACAGCAATGATGGGCTGTCGGTCAGAATACCAGCATACCTTGGAGTTTTTCTCCAATCTATTCAAACTATCTAAAAAATGGTAATCTGTCTATACCATCTTTACTGAAATCCTCACTTTTGATTTTCATACTGCAAAGAACAACCCACAAACAATAACATTTGTACTTTAAGAGAAAAAAAAAACTTAACAGACTGCTTCATCTAATTAAGGATAATCAACACAAAGACAGTAACAGGAGAGTAAAGATTTACAATGACAAATTTGCCATTATGACATCACAGAAGATATCACATGATACCCTCCAGGGAAGAATGTAGGTTATAGCCAGCCCGAGTAGGATTTAATCATATCAATCAGTCACATCACCAGCTAGGTCAAAGATAATGAGATGGGGGTTTTCAATGAACAGCTTGGAATACTTTCCTTTTCATTATAAGTGTCATACTGTTACTGGAATATATCTCTAATGTTTAAAGTTTGAAACAAGTGTGGCTCTTTTTTTGTTTGTATGCTCACTGCAACACTTGGTAAAGTAAATCATGGTTTCTTTTATTTTTTTAACGGCAATATTAGATAGGACGGCTTCACATCCGTTAGGAACATCTTTGCGACTTAAAATATCCTCACCAAGTGTCACAATTTATGATGATGAACTCACCTGGAATCGTTTGTTAAGGAATGTTCTCCATTCATACCAGTAGGGGCGTAGTCCCATTCCTGCTCCACGGCTGCTATGTAGTACCTCCGAGTGTCCCCCTCTAAGCCTTCGGGCTCCGATGGAGACTGCCCACAAGAATTCACGGTGTACAACGCTTGCATTCCAGCTGTTATAAATGAAACCGACAATTGGTAGTAACGTACAGAGAACAACCAACACGTTATAATATTGACATATACTTCATAATCAACTGTGAAAACAATTCATTGTGATTGTCATATATCTTTGCTTTTTATAT
>KN883004.1:75895-89136 GCA_000934455.1 Apostichopus parvimensis
CTAAGAACCATAGGGTTCGGACAAAATGATATCATACTTTGATTCTGAAGAGGTATAAATATTATAGGCCTATATAAAATCATGGACAAACCTGTCTGGGTCAAAGGCTTCCCCGGTGATTCCGTTTATTCCAGAGGGTGCGTAGTCCCAGTCGACTTCGACTGTTGCGATGTAGAAGTGTAGACTGGCCTGGTGGCTGAGACCAACACACAGTAATGACACCAGCAATTGAGTTAACATCTTTGACATCCCTGAAGATTATAGAAACACTGAAAGTCATTATTACTCATGCTCAAGACACAAGTTTTATAAGGTACCGACACATTCAAAGTATTGTCCCTCAATTACACATTTGGTTATCTATTCCTATCCCAGTATCTGGGAATAATTTTGGGAGTCCACTTTTTGAATAGAATCTTCAGAAAAAGACCGTACTTTTGTAAAACCATAGCAACCATTATAACATGTTGAAAACAATATCATGGGTACTATTAGTGTAAACCTTAACTTCTCTAATTCCAAATGATCATATAATTAAATCCCAGTGAATAATAAATTAATGATTTAACATATGCTTGTAATAATTAACATGACGTTAGAAACAATATCATGGGTACTATGAGTTAAAGTCTTAATGTCTTAAAGTCTTAATGAGTTAAAGTCTTAATTCCAAATGATCATATAATTAAATCCCAGTGAATAATAAATTAATGATTTAACATATACCAGTAATCATGTAATGCAACTTATTGGAAGATTTCAATACCAACGGACAATTTTATTCTTACCTGTTACTGAAGAAAAAAAGACGTCTGCAAATTGCTTCGATTAGCCGTCACCGTCCCTGTATCTTCGTCTCTGAAATAATTGCCGTGTTCAAAGCAACGAAGGTCTATCGCCCAATGACATGCATCGAATGAATGTGATGTTATATCAGCATTTATTACTGTCACCTTTGTCAACTAGCAGACAATGTTAACCTTTACACCCGTGGCCGTATTACTCTGGCATATTTATACGCCGCAATAGGAAACGATCTGGGTTTTGCAGGTGGCAGAAAGATAATACACAAGAGTGCAGCTTTCCTCAAGTTACAGATATTTTGATAACAAAGAAATTAAACTATCATAACCCTTCTCAATCAATGACATTTTAAAGGTAGTCAGTATAGGCCCCAAATTATAACACGCTAAAATTGCTAGAAGTTTTCCAAAAAGTAGAAAGTACTTTTCCTGGACGGAGGTCTTTACTCTCCAAATTGTTCTCAGACATTTTTAAAGAACACACAAGATGACTGAATGTCCCAGTGGGGACAATTTCCTAGAAGGTTGTAATAAAAGCAGTTTAAGAATTTTGACCAAATGTGACCATATTTTAAAATCTAGCATATTTGGGGCCAGTACGGCATACCTTTTAATGTCATGTTTTTGTGTCCTTGACAGTCCACATGCAGCTTACCTGGAAAACTTCCCCCCTTCACTAATGGTAAGTTCTCTGGAGCAAACCATTTTCATTAATACGACTTTTACGAGGTGTTTTTCATGAGTTTCGTGGCCAACCGGGGAGAAACTATTTAGAAGTGTTTTGTTTCACGAATCAGAAGGCCACTCAATGATTTGCTGTTCATTTTTTTTTTTGTCTTCATGTGATTGGTCGTTTTACCGACAATTCTTTTCTGAGAGAGGAAAAAATTACTCATTGCAAAAAAAAAAAACACGTTGACTTATTCATCGTTCTTCTTGGAATGTCTTAAGCTTAAAGCCTGGGCTAGGCTTATTAAAGTAAACATAACCCCTAAAACTTCAGGCGAACCTGCAGGGAGATGTTTTTATATTCTCCAGTTTCGCACTCTCGTTAAGACAAAGTTAAAAAAATATCGTTTCCAGGTATGATGTATATATAACCCCCATTTAGATCAATGGCCTTTTTAAATGCCCATGTTTTTTTATTTTCTAAACATTTAATCAACACCACATCAACATCCTTAATTCTGTGATACCCTGTGGTGCCGTCCCGTCTGTACCATTCCATAATGTAACAGAACAATACAAAAGAGAGAACAAAAACGAGATGAAGAGATCAACGTACTTCATAATGACTAAAGGCAAACACACGTTCAATTGTGATACAGGACTGATTCTTAACAACAACTGCTATCAATGCAAGTTACCATGTTTGGATATTAACCTCAATAGTTTGGATATTAACCTCAATAGTCTGAAACATTGAATAACAGTACCCAGGAAATGATAAGCTATAGGTAAGCGACCTATACATCTGCTAAAGCGAGCTATGCAAAATGAGTCGTCTTTATATATGGGGACACAAACCCTACCATCATATTAGACGTACAACTTTAGGCGTTCATATTAGGCATACATAGATCTTTTTAAAGAAGAACTCCCACCTCCCCCCCCCCCCCCCCGCATAAAAAAAGAACTAAGAAAAACTCATGTTACGTTTGCGAGATATTTAAGCTTAAAAGTTGTGTCTGTGAGCTGTCTGGGAATGCCACGAGGACCTGAAACCATTTTTTTCTCTTTGTTTTGCTTTTCATATTTTCATTATTTCATATTTTCAAGATAGAATGTTATCAGTGTTGACAATTAAAACTCATGTCATCATTTGGTCAAGTTTCAATATTTTAGATTCAGCATTTTTCAAAAACCCTTCTCCATTTTTACCGGAAATAAACATTGTATTATAAATAAAATACAAATGAAAGCAGACGTGACTTGATGACGTCATATTTAAACTTGATCAAGTCTTCAGCCTTGTGTCTTATATAAGGAGTATTCAACTTGTGATATGTCCCAAATGGGATGAGATGTTACTAAGCTGCTTAGGGAAGTCCTGCATGACAGTGACCTCTATCATGTAGACCACTAATGATGGATGGGGTTAAGTCTCCTTTAAATTTGAAGTCGACAATAGTGAGGGTGGTATGCAGTGGTGGAGCTAGGGGTATTGGTCAGGGGGCGAGAATGGTCTGTAGGGGTGCTTTCGACACTATCTAAGCGGAGCGCCACTTATGGCGCGGAGCATACAGAAAATTTTTGAGTAAAGATACTACCTAGATCGCAGGAAATGACCCTTTCCAGGCCTTGCTAATTTGCAGATAAACGAAGAATAAATAGGTGTCTTCGCCATTTTGTCAGAAATTTACACACAAAAAAATGTGACAAATGTCAATAGGTAGATGAGAGCGCAATAAAAAAGTCAATAATCGCGAATAAATCAAAAGTAGTAAAAAGCTGAAAGGGGCGCCAGCAGTCCATAAGAGTCCGTCAGGGGGGGGCATCCACCCCCCTGACTGTATGGACGCTCCGCCACTGGGGGTATGGTCGGGTACCACACTGTTCCATTTAAAATTAACAATATTCTTACACTTCTAATCGAGAGATACATGTTACGTTACATAACAGCATGTGGAATTACAAAGGTGATTTTCATTCTAAATTGGTTAAAAATTTCCGACTTTTTATTATGGCGTTTAGCTTTTACAGTTTGCATAGTAAAATACTAACAAGACAATACAAATTAATGATGACATATACTTAATATTTTAAAAGAAAGAAAAAAACAAATAACCACCAATTATTCACTAATTTAAACTGACTCCAGAGAACGGACAACAATTTCACATGTAACAAAGATCAATAAACAAAGGGACTTTAAACACTCGTTTACTGAAATCACAACAGCTATTGCTTTCTTGACAATGGAGATCAACATGCTAAGTCACCATTCAGAATATTAACTCGGACAAAGAGAGGCATTGTTTTCTTTTGATCAGGCCGGATTCTGACCACTTATTCAGATATCTGAATCGAGACTATTATTCAAAATATTAAGCAAAACAACTGGGAGAAGCTAATCAGCGTTTTAAAGCAGCAAAATAAAGCATAGTTATTATTTTCTTCTTCTTCAATATGAAGTCAGATGAAGATTTAATTATTCATCAAATTTTTGGCAAAGTGAGGTATTTTTGTTTCCTTTGAATGACCCTTGATGACCTATTCAGAATATTAAACAAGTGAAGGAAAGACACTGCTTCCTTCTTATTGATTCGGATTTTCATTCACTCATTCAGCAAAGATGATATCAGCAGTAAAAATGTTCATTTAACCAGTCTTTTATACTTAAATACTGAAATATCAGCATATTAGACCTTTCTTTGAGTAACAATCCAAGCATGTATATATCGACAGACTTGCATCAATCAATCAACATAGTGGCATATATATATATCAAACACTACACACAGTTAAGTCATGTTAAAACAAAGGGTTTTTAAATATAAGCCGTAAGTACATTTACTAACCGTGGCTGTTGATACAGTCACACAACGATAACAAGCACCATTTTTGAGATTTCTGCATAGAACAGAAGCATATGTATAGTCTAAGAGGATGTTAACAAATCTTTTAATGTGTATAAGTGTGAAGGTTTGGCTGATCTTAAACTGTCATTGGACTCATGGTGAATGGTCTAAACAGCTGAATAAATATGTCTTCTGAGAACTACTTGCACATGATTGCATCCTGTGAAGTGAGAATAGCAAATATCACTGCCAGGAAACCAAAAACGAGTGTCCTTAGAGCTTACAAAAAACCAAAAAAATCCACACAACCACATTAATGTAGTCGAACATGTATGTTAAATGTAAGGAGATTAACATCAGTCTCTGAGAGTGTATGATATAAGTGTACAGTTTGGTTGATCTTGCCAGTACATGGTATTAACAGTTGAATAATATGAATGTCTTAGAACTGAAAGAAACTGCCTTGTTATTTGCAGACTGTAGTGAGAAAAGCAAAGTGTCCTGTCAGGAACACCAATAGGCCCCACAACTCAGGGCTCTTCCTCACCCAACATTTTAGTATGCTAACTTTCCTGCACATTTTTAAAAGTTGGAGGTCACTAACCCTCAAACTATATCCACACCTTTAGGCAGGATTAATCAGATTATGAAGTTTCTCAAATATTGAAGGAAAACAAAAGAGAAAGTGATTGTTGGAATGGGCTTAATAACCAGTGATGTTGCTAGTTTTAAACCCCACTCTAAACAATAGCCCATAATGGGATTACAAACCAGTGCGGTTGCTAGTTCAAAACCCACTCTAACCAATAGCTTACATTGGGATTCAAACCAGTGAGGTTGCTAGTGCAAAACCCCACTCTAACCAATAGCCCAGAATGGGATTACAAACCAGTGAGGTTGCTAGTTCAAAACCCATTCTAACCAAAAGCCTATAATGGGATTCAAACCAGTGGTGTTGCTTTAAGAAACCAGCTCTTTTCTTTTAACACCATTTGTTTATAGTTTCGCAGTCAGTTATCTCTCTGTGAGTAAGGTCTTTGGCAGGAAGGAATTTATAACATAAATTGTTGTACTTTCTAGCATGAGTGGACAATACAAATTACCCTTTAATAACTTAACAAATAGATCTAACCTTGGTTCATTAATATCGAAACAGTGCAGCTAATTTCCATTCTCAAGCGTAAGTTTTAGGTTGTCCGACCTACAGAACTGCTTATAAATCAGCAAATTAAATGGAATAACAGTCCATTTGGTGATCCTAATAGTTTGTTACTTTGCTCAAAAAAGCAAAATGTCTATGTTATATTTTGGAATGCTCACAGAAACTGCGACGGAAAAGTTCGAGAGCGACCGAAATCTCTCTAAACTGTAGCACTCTTACCAACATGTCACAATGGCTACAGAAAATCAACAGTTAGCTCTGTACGAGATGGTAAGCTTTGACGAAAACCTCGAAGTGAGAAACATCATAAACAATGTTGGAAAAAAACTGTCCAAATTTTGGGTTCTCATTCAAAATATCTACAAGGAACATTCCATGTACAGATCAGACAAATCTTTCGTAATCCCCTTAAAAAGTGAGTCGTGGCTTAAAAAAATATCTCTGTAAATTACAAATTTCTATTTCTTTATTTGTCTTTGGCTAATAGAAGGGTGTGCTGCCCTCCAGACGAGACGGCAATGACCTTACGACTCTCCAGCTGCTTGCCGCTCATCTTCTCCGGCGTTAACATATCATCCTCCTCTCCATTCCCCAGCTGATAGTTGCTCCCCATGCCCCAGGCATAGACTTCACCTACCAGAGAGAGAAAGAAAAAATATTGATAGGTATTGTTTTAACTCATAACTGTCATGAGACAGAATGACATAGGTACTGAGATAAGAAGAAGATGGAATTGGGTGGGGAAAAAATCTCGGGAGGGAAGGTGAGAACGACTGTGTGACAGCGTTAGGGTGGACACCAGAGGGACGAAAGGCGAGAGGTAGACCAAGAATGAGATGGAGAAGGATGGTTGAGAAGGAAAGAGGTAGGGTAGGATGGAGGAGCTGGGAGGTAACCAAAGCAGCAGCACAGAAACAGGACGGATTTGGCAGACAGCGTTATGGCCATATGCGACTACTGGCACGGAGAGAGTTACGGTTAAGGTTAAGGTAAGGTCATGAGACACACGCTTTGTAGAGTTTGATATTTTCTATGGATCCAAACTGAGAAACTGTCTTCTCCCGATTCATCAAAGTTGTAAGTTATTCATACACCGGGGTCGTTCGATTGCTCAAGTTTACATCCCCGATGTACAACTGATCGTCCCGACTAGTTGGATTTCAGTTTTTTCCATATCGCCCAGTTCTAATGAAGTGATATACTATGAAGTATTTATAGCGGGGCGGAGGTACTGACCGATACTCGTCAGAGCAAAACTGACGCTGGACCCGCAGGCTACTTGCGTGACTTCTTCATTCTTTAAACTTCCGATTGCGGACGGCTCGTGGGACTCCTCGCATTCGTCTCCTAGACCTAAGCGACCATAGTCGACCCTCCCTAGAGAATGGACGGTGCCTACGTATGAAACGAATGATATAAGGTTAAACCTGTCTGTAAGCTCACTCTTTAATTCATTTACTTGTTTTATCGCCAATTGTGTACAATGGGAAAGGAAGTCTCCTATAAAGTCTTAAAAAGACTTAACAAAGTAGGAGACTCCCTGAAAGAAGAGAAAACAAAATGTACAAATATGAATAATACAGTATATACGTCAGGATTAAATATACGGTAATAATAACTTAATGATGCTGAGATGGATACGTGAATAGATTATATAATACTAGTACGAGTCTTAAGAATTCATATACTAAAAGATATAATTGCATGGGTTTATTGCACACATTCCAACAGAAGGCTTCTGACTTTTGGTAAGATGTTAGAAAATAAATCACATTTTTAAAAAAAGTCAGGAACAAGGAGACAAATATTAAATTAACCTGGACATAAACAAGATAATTTTTTGAGACAAAATGGTATCATGCCTTGACTGATGGTTAGATGTTATCGAAGCATATATTTCCAAATTTGTATGAAAACCTTTACGTCCCTTGTGTGGGAGTTGATGCTCTACATTTACAGACAATTATGGCTTCCTTCCATTTATGCTTTCCTGACTTTACGTTAAGTAGATATGAAAATGTCAAACTGCAAATTGAGTACATAGAAGTGCAACTTTAATAAACCAAAAATGTGAGTTGATGTTCATCCTCACCTTCTGAATCAAGGAGTACTGAGTGGTGTTGACCTCCGCATACTGATTTGACCTTAATGTGGGAAAAACTTTCAATGCCGACTGGCCTAAACCAACTCTTGATGTCTTCCACTCCTAAAAGAACCAAAATGTGTAGAAGAAGAAGTCCTATAAGCATCTTCTTCTAATCATAGAAAAACCAAACCCTGATCAAAGCATATGGATTTGCATCTCCTTCTGCCTCCACATCATATTGGTATCAAGGTAAAAAACTCTTTGAATGAAAATTTGATTTTACAGTCTCTCATTATTTACTCCATGAATGTCACTATGCTCTTTGTGTAAAACCTAAAGTGGAGTGGGTGGGTTGCAGAAGTATCCATGTAACTTATATTAATGTCCAGATAACCTGATTGGTTTTTGTGATAGTCATCAGTCAGAATGCTTTACAGGTCATCACCAATTTCCACAAGTTCCACCTTTCTTAAAAAAAGAAGCTTCATGTAACCTGTTGTGGAACAGCTTTGTAATTTGTCTTACTTTTTACTATATACAAGTTCCCATGATGAAATCAGGACTTCCCAGGATAGGAATGTATACAAAACAGGGATCTTTTTAATGAAACTTAAATAATCAAAGGTTGGGACCGTTGGGTACAGAGAGTCAACAATTTAGGCTGTTTAGCTATAAGACCCTGAGACGCATTCATTAATTGTAGACTTGCAACACCCACACTGTGATTCTTGAGGAATGCAAACGAAGAGTGCGACCAAGCCCTATCAACAACCATCACACAACAGCCTACCTCCCAACCACACTCCCCCCCCCCACAGCTGCCATTTCAAACAATTGTTCTCCTCCCCCTGCCTCTCACCCAGCCCCTCCTCCACTGGCATCTTCTCAAAAGCAAATGTTTTAAAAAGTTGTTAACTGACCTAAATGATGGTAATTGTTTAAACCCCAGCCGTAAACGCCACCTCCTCGGACTCTCGCGAAGGTACAGTAAGGAGTGCACCAGACGTCTTCAAAGAACACTTTTCCCTGACCTCTGATCTTGGGACGGATCACTAGTGCAGGTTCCAACAGTAGAGCTGAGGAAAAAAATTGTCAGTGTAAACAGAATGATACCACATTACTCAGGCAAGATGGAAAGTTGTATTGCATAAAGCAAAAGTGTTTAGGCGTTATTGTTTGTTAGCATGGGTAGATGGCAGGGGTGTAGACAATTTTAAAAAGGCCTATGCTGGCAAAGAATGGTCCCTATAACAGAGGTCCAAGGTAGAGGTATGTGGGAAAGAAACAACAAATTTCATATTCACTGTTGAGAAGTTTATTCGCCTCCACAAGCCTACATGAACAGATATATGTAAGTTGTCGATAATTTGGCTACTGCTTACCATCATAAGTTACCGGTGTCTCTTAAAAAGTTCTTCGATTTAAGGGAGTGAAGAGATGTGCACAAAGAAACGTCTGATGTCAGTAATCTGACCTAGTTTGGAATGAGGTGTAACAAAAGTGTTAGACACCACCATCGATCCCAGAAAATACACACACAGCTTGCTACCGTCGGTAATTAGAAACTAGTGTAGAGTCAATACATGCAGCTATGGTCAATACCCACAACACAGTGTACATAGCGGCAATAGACATCTCAGCAGGAAGTTGTTATGGAACTCCCTGATCTCAGGTCCAGATAAAAGATAACAAGGTATCACGTTTCATTTTTTTCTGCATTTTGTAGCGACAAGAAGAAAACTTCACTTGCAAGCAACAGAAAGTTAATTTTTTCAGAGGGCGAGTCTTCAATGCCTTTAAGTGATACGTAACTTGCAATTAATGAGTATGGAACACTTACAAAGTCCTTTGCGTCCTCCTCGTATAGAGAAACATTCTGCTATCCTCCCGATCTGCCCCTGCGACCCGCACCCTATCGTGTAGATGTCGCCTTTGTCTGTCAGCATCGCAAGGTGATCGTTGCCAGACGAGATCTGGACCACTGTGGCTGGTATGGGTAAGTGGTGCGGTAATTTCTTCATTCCCTCAACGGTGAGACCGAAAGGACCGTTCCCATCCTAGGATTCAAAAAATGCAAATATTTTCAGATGATATATATCCACATATGAGAATGTTCATTATGTATATGTAAAGAATAAAATAAATTCTTCACTAACTGAAGGGTGAGATCCATTCAACCTAGACCTCAAAATTTAAATTTCTCGACAAAGATAGCCATAAATGGAATACATCTTAGAGCAAATGTTACATTAAAAGTTTCTTCATCTTGGAGTTCAGGTTAAAAAGGGCCATTCCCAGCTTTAACTTCAAAATTCAAAAAATAGCTAAAGCCACTTATGATTAAGTTCCTTCTTCATACCCTCACTCAACATGGATATCCTTCTACAGCTATTTTCCTTCTGAACGTGAGGTGAAGGTCTATGCTTTTATGGGGATGAAGGGAGATGGGGGAGGTAGGAAAGGGACAGACGACATGTCGACAAAAACACTATCTCAGCAATCTTTCAATAGATTTTCAGCAAGTTGTAAAGCTTCACACCAATTTAACCCCCTTTTTTTGAAAATGCATTTTCAATGCAGGACAGTTACAGTTAGATGTGACCTCATCACACCAATATAATTAATCATAGCCTTTAAGTAGAGCACTGCATGTTTCATCCCTCATGAATAAACCGAAAGTCGCGACAAATTTCTCACCCTAAATGTCCCCCACGCATAAACTTCTCCCGTATCTGTCAGAGCTGCAGTGTGGGAATCCCCTCCGCTGACCTGGACGACTTTCTCTGAGAGTTCTACCTTGAGGGGAGTGAACTCTGACCCTTCTTCACTGGTGTCCCTACCAAGAGCACCCTCATCATTGCAACCGAAAGTGTAAACCTACAGAAGAAACAGACGGGTAACAGGTAGGTGTCAACACTTGGCAATTCACCCTCCACAAATGGAAGGATAGATAGTTTAATGTCAAAATGTTGCTGCGATATTTCAACACTTTTACAAGTACAGCAACAATCTGCAACTAAAAACCAAACTTCCCAGCATGTTATTGTACAGAAATATTCAAACAGTATAGACGATGCTTGGTCCTATAATTAATGCAGTTTACGCAAACTTAGATTAACTTAGACTAAAGATTATGCAAACGATTAGATTACGAAAAAAAGAAAGAAAAGAAAAGGAAGTCTGCTTAGAGGGCTTGGAAAGAACTACTGTAACTTGTAGGGTGTACGACAAACTGTAGCATTTAAAAACCTTCCATTGCCATTATTTTGTCATCAGGACCTTACACAAGTTACAGTACTTCTCAGCTTGCTTTTTTTAAAAGCAGTCGGGCTGTTGGGCACTTCCTGAGCTTTAACGCTCCTTTACTCTCCCATTTCTGTTACTACTCTTTCAAAGTTTCAATATAGTTGCTCTCGTGGATAATGCAGAAGGTAATGGGAATGATAACTTTCTTTACTTAAATATTTCAACATTTGTGATGACTTTGAAATTACTCTGGTGACATCTTTAAACGGTAAAATATTGAGTAGATTACCACTGAAATTTTACGTCATGGACTGTTAAAGGTTATCAATATGAGAGGAGCCAAGACCAGGCTTTAAAGCTTGTTTTTTACCTCTCCATTTTCAGTGACACAAATGGTATGCATCCCTGCTGCAAAGATATCAACAATATTGCCAGATGCTTCCTCCGGGAAGGGTACCACTGTCGGACGTTTCCTCTCCATGTAGTCCTCCCCTAGTCCAAGCTGACCCACATCTCCCTGTCCGAGTGCCAGGACGGTTCCACGCTCAGATCGATGGGACGGGTGGAAAACTGATAAACAATTGTGAGGAGGAACGTAGATAGCAATGCATCACATCAAAACAAATATGACAAAGCTAACTCACATGGGTTTAGAATGTGTGATCATTATGAGTAGCAGTAATTTGGTTTCATTTTCAAACAAACAGACAGGTGAGGACATTCAGTTTGGAAAAGTTTACATCAAATGCTGGCGTAAACTAATTGTGCATTTTGGATTGCACTTAAGCTAGATGTAGTTTTTAGACTTACTGTAGTACAGAATCGTGCTCAGTGGAGACTACTTGAATACTTGGTGGTTGTCTTAAAGTAACTCAGTTGCCAGAGTGACTTTTTCTCCAAAATAGTGACTGTGTACAATATTACTCCTGACCTACAAGCAGCTCTCGAACTGTCCACCAAAATTTGATACTTTAAAAGCTTGGCCTCAACAATTATTTGTCAATCACTAAGTGAATTTGATAACAGTTGGACTTACTCTTTGCCTTCTTTGTAGGTACTCCATTTTCTTTCACATCTCCAGACTTTGTCAGAACGGATTTCCTCTTGGGTGGCATTGTACACTGAAACTGATATATAAACTAAGACTTGAATATTTATCTATGAGATGGCAATTAGGGCATATATTTGCTGTGCATTGTACAATACTTCAAACGTTTGTGTAGTGATCTATGAAAAGGTTTTGCAACTGGCAAGTGTGCAACTCAATGGCCTTTCAAGTCTAACACTAACAATACAATGGCTCGCTGAACGAGTTACTTTGCTTCGCAAGATTTAATTTTCTTACAAGAAAATTATGGCACTTATACGGCACTGCAATATCATACTTGAGCCATCCAACCTGCTGCTCACTAAAGCTAGCAAACAAGGAGGTTCTGGCTATTTATACTAGAGTAGTTGGAAAGTCTGCAGAAACTACAATCAACCGGTACTGTTAAATGGTGAGGTCTGTTGTGTAAATATGGTCCACTCACATGTGGTTTGATTTTCTCAAATACTTAATCGAAAGGTTGTGTTCAATTTTTGTCGGGCCATTCCACATAGGCCTAGTGTAACTGTGGTCAGCCTTAACTAAAGCCTGGAGAAAATGGAACTGATCAAAAACAATGTAAATGTAACAGTGTTTTTAAGCATAGCTCAGTCATACTGTTACTATAATAGATTAATTAAGCTGCAGGTAGGTTTGGTCTGGCCTAGCGTAGGCCTAGGCTCAATAACTGTTATTTGTTAGTGTTAGTGTTAGGCTAGAACTAGGCTTAACCTAATTTAACTTATTTCTACGACCAGAGTAGGCCAATATCTATGATATAATAAGAAACATAGCTAACTGTGAATTAAATATTAATCGTGCAGTTAATTAATAAAAATTGAAAAGGTCGGCGACGAAAATCACAGGATAAAACATACATTTAATTGCTTTCGCCAAACAGTAAATTATAAGCACTGTCTCAGTCAGAGATAAGACCGCTTAACTATCGGTTTACATACGTACTAGATCTGCGATAATTTTCGATCGCACGTAGCACGCGTTTTGAAATTTACTGTAAGTAACCAGACAATAAATGCGGTACCAAAAAGTGTGAACAGAATAATGTTGAAATTCAATATGATTTATATAAAAATATATATTTAGATCATTTAAATATATATAAACTTTAAAAATATGTTTCGCTTTTTTTTGTTAATCTGGGAATTTCTTAGATGAGAAATATCCCTTAGATTGGCGGCATGATTAGTGACCCTCTCAATCTGCACTGTGACAATGTGCGGCGTAGAGCAACTACACGATTAACATAGTCGTAGGAGTCAAACATCTTTCGCACTATAATTTTGCAGAGAATTCCTGTCAATTTCAGATTTTCTTC
>KN883004.1:98687-111673 GCA_000934455.1 Apostichopus parvimensis
ATTATGAAATTGATACTGAAACTTGATGTTCAAGTAGAAGGACTAACCATAAAGACATCAAATTCATCCAGGGCCCGAAATGGAGCATCCATCGATTCCCACAAAGCCATTATGAAACAGACGGTAGAGAATGACCTTTCACCTCCAGAGAGCGCCCTCATATCTTTGGACTTGCTCTGTTTGTGTCCCGCGGTGGGTTGCACCTAAAATTACGATAAATATAAAAATCACCTAATAAAACTTGTTCTATACTTGAATGTACTCCCACCCCCCTCACAATCCTCACTCACCCCCACCTTTCAATTCAGACTTTCAGGCAGCATGATAAAAATTATTAAATTATTAGAACTAACAATTAATTGTCCACTCTAGAAATGGTCGATCAGTACGAAAGATAACATAAATACACCTTACTGAAGCTGACATGAAATAATCTTTACCAACTCTTAAAATGGGGCAGAAAATAGCATTGCAGAGAAGAAATCTCTAGCCATCATATGTATGGCTTGCAGAAATTGCTAGAAAAATAACAAATGGCTAATTCTTTGGTGAAGTTTGGTGGAACGATTAAGCTTCCTTTGACAGCGCGATTTAATGCAATGTTAAATTTTCTGATGAGAAGACTTTCAGTGATTAGAACCCTTTAGAACAGGGGTGGGCAACCTTTTCGAATAAATGGGCCAGATATAAGGAGTGAAAAATTGACTGGGCCGCACCTAACCAACGACCTACTGTTGATTTCAAACCTTTGATTCCGAGGACTTTCAAGCAATAGGTGTGTGTACTTAATCTGTATTCACAAAAATATAATGTCAATACAGTACAGTTGATAATTAATGGGGATAATAGGCCTACCTGACAACATCATTAGTGCCGATAAATTCTAAGCAGCTAGCTCGTTTTTTGTGATGATGTAAAATAGATTGATTTTTTTTCTTTTTCTTGAGACATCTAACTGGCCGCAAAAAAAAAGCACTGGCTAGCTCGGCACTGCCTAAGCAGCTAGCTCGTTTTTTGTGATGATGTAAAATAGATTGATTTTTTGCGGCACTGGCGGGCCGCATGTGGCCCGCGGGCCATAGGTTGCCCACCCCGGCTTTAAAAGCTTGGTTTTGAAGTTCATCATTTCTTAAGCATGTGGAAACTGCTTACAATAGGGTGACAATAGAACACTGATAATATATAACCCTTACTTTCACCAGAAACATTTAAGCAAATCGATGAACTGCGAGACATTGAAATGCATGCATATTAAAAGGGGACCATAGAATTGTAATAATAAAGATACTTTACATTTAACGGCTATACTAAAAACTGTTATTATTTTATATTCGTTATCACTAACATAGGTATAATGTAAGTTCCAATTGTTTTGAAACAAAATTAAAATACGAAAAGTGGAAATGAACAAATGTGTACATTTAACATTTAATACAGAAAGATACAAACTCATAACAGATGACAATGAAATGTGGGTTATGGTGCAGGGAGATTTGGGTGACAGACTATGTCGCACTAGAGTACATATATGACAAAAAGCACAATTATCCAAACTTAAGCATATTATGAGTAAAAGCAAAGAAAGTGCAGAAAGAAACAGACAACAGGTTAAAGTGCGTAGGGGGGAACAGAGTGCCGACTGGTTGATTTGGGAAATTCTACAACAAAGCCATGCAACGGATCAAAAATATGGTTCCAATCAAGGTCAAAGGTGAAAGGGGGAATGAGTTGGAGAGAAATCCTCCATAAGCATGTCATTTTATTTAGGTTACTTATGTTTCCCCCATTTTTTACTTCCTTTTTTTTCTTCTTTTTTTTTTTTTTTTCCCACTAAAGGCATTCCAAACCTGACCACTTCTGACAAAAGTAGTGGCAGTAGTAGTCACTATGAAATGAACGCAGACACCTTTGAGGGGAACCTCCGAAAAGAAACTTACTTCAAAGTCAATGGTTTCGTTTTGGTGGTTGACTCTGAGTTTGCACTCCATCTTTCGAATGTGCATTAGGTCAATAAATCTCATCCGAAAATTTGCCGAAGTCGACGCCCGAATTTGAAGGTGCCCAGCCTTCCTCACCTGTAGCATTTCGTCGAGAATCTGCCGAATCAACCAATCAGATGATTGCGTACATCCGGCACATTATTCACCGTGACCACCACCGTGGCGGTGGTGACCCCTACTCTTAGATTTTTGCAACAGGAATCTGCGCTACCGTGAAAAACCTAATCTACTGTGCAAAACGTGGTATATAACAGCTGTATGGTTTGGTTTATAGGAGGCTCGAAAATAAATTGTATTTTCTAACGGTGGCGTCCGTTATCTTCCAAATTATGAGCTGTTGAAGATCTGTTGTGTAAACCTTGACAGCAAAATTAATTGACTAAATGTTTAAGAGATATTCTCTGAAACAGACATGAAACAGCTGGTTTCATTATTGATAACTTCCTGATTATCATAATGCACAGGGGAACCAATTTTTTTCCCCCCACTTTTTTTTACAATCTTTCTTTAACATCAAAAGACAGCATTAAACCATTGACAAACCAAAGAACATCAAGAAAATATTAATAGATGAATTGGCTGGTTAGAATTTGAATGAACTGTGTGTGAGTCACAAAAATGACAATTTTTTGGTTTGAACAGAGTTAGTTTTTTGAGGTAACAAAGATTCCTGTTTGCACCCCTAATATAGTTACTGTGAGAAAAAATGGCAACAAAGGTGTGATGGTGTTGTGCCTGGGTTTGTGGCTTCTAAACACCGACACTTGTCTCTCGATCGGTGGCTGACTTACTTCCAAGAGCAAAGCCTCCTCCTTGTGATTGAATTTTATCTTGCCATTGTATTTCCGTTGCGAGAGCATCAACGTAAAGAAGTACTTTGTTCGGAGGGCGATAAAATGCCGCAGTTGGACAAATGCCTGCTGCCTGATCTCCAACATATCCTCCAGTTTCTGTTCAGTGAAAAACACTAATTATTTGCCACTTTTACAACATTCAAGCCACCCACACAATGGAGAAGCCACAGAAAAGAAAGAAAAAAGAAAAAAAATCCCAAGTATCCACTTTTAATTATTTCAAGAAGCTGCTTTTGCTTTTCATTAGCACTTCCTTACATCATGCAACTCTATGTTTACACAAACATTCTCTGTCACATAAGGAAGGGCACAGTGTGGTCTTCCTGCAGAATGGTAAACAGTAATTTCCTCTCTTTGCCACAAAGGGTGTAAAAAAAGTTGGTAAAATTAGTTTAGTAGTCACTGGATGACAATTTCAGCACAGAGTAATTTTTTTTGGGGGGGGGGGGGGGGGGGGGGGCATTTAGGCCAGTAGATAGCCCAAATATTGAGGCCTGGAAGCTAAACACTAGAAGTTACATTCTGCTTGTTGAGGGCGACATTTCCTTATTAACACAAGTCAGCTGCTCTGAGAGACTTAGCATCTCACAAGCTTCCTTATCAATCTTGGGAAGTTGTTCTTCACAAGTATTTCTAAAATCTCAACACAAGCTGTGGGTTGGGTTTCTTACTTTCAACTTTTCGAGGAGTAGGTGTTTATTACGGGGTACTCCATCACAGAAATTTTTCTGTGTGTAGAAAATGGGGGTTTGATCCATTACATATTTTTTTTCTTTCCTATGGAGTTCTATTAGTTTTGGTCTCAATCAAAATGGCCGAATAAACCCCTCCTTTTTGCTTAAACTTCGATATAGCTTTGACCACTTCCTGACCTACATAAAATATTGGAAATCACATTTTTTTTCCCCTTAATTAACCTGAATTTAACTCCTGAATTAACTCAAAGACTAACCTTGATGATACTCTTTAACTTTTCAATTTGTCGTCTGGCTTCTTCGTAACTTTCCTTGGCTCTGTCGTACTCTCTTGTAATTTCTGCAGGATCTCCGCGTCTGTAAAATTGAAATGAAATGATAAAATTATATCAAATTATAAAAGTTATTAGTGATACAAGAGCTGCACAGAATGTGATCGAGCAATGCAAATTGGTTAATATATTACAATCTTTTGGAAGAGGGATAAAACTTAGTTTATAAATGTAGAATTCAGGTGTTACATAGATAAACATTACTCTCACCTCAAAGTACTTGAGGACAGAGTATATTTATATTTCAGGCTAGCGTGATAATGCTAAATAAACTGGGAAATATTAGCTTCTGAACATTAGCACTATACCTCAACATTACGTGACAACTTTGTATTAAAATATTACAATATTTTTGAAGAGATAAAATTAGTTTAGGTAGATTTCACATGTTACAATGATAAAAATTTTCCTCACATCAAAGTTCTTGAGGACAGAGTATACTTATATTTCAGGCTAGTGTGATTATGCAAAAATAAGCTTCTGAACATTAGCACTATACCTCAACATTACGTGACAACTTTGTATTAAAATATTACAATATTTTTGTAGAGAAATGAAATTAGTTAAGGTAGATTTCACATGTTACAATGATAACAATTTTCCTCACATCAAAGTACTTGAGGACAGAGTATACTTATATTTCAGGCTACTGTGATCATGCTAATATAAGATTCTGAACATTAGCACTATACCTCAACATTATGTGACAACTTTGTATTAAACTAGAACAATATTTTTGAAGAGATAAAATTAGTTTATGTTGATTTCACATGTTACATAGATAAACATTTCTCTCACCTCAAAGTACTTGAGGACAGAGTATATTTATATTTCAGGCTAGTGTGATCATCCAAAATAAACTGGAAAATATTAGCTTCTGAACATTAGTACAATACCTCAACATCTCATGACAACTTGGTATTAAAATTTTTACAATATTTGTGTAAAGAAATGAAATTAGTTAAGGTAGATTTTCACATAAATTTTCCTCACATCAAAGTATATTTCAAAACATTTGTAGTGTACATAGCACCAATCAATACACAGATGCATTACACAGATACTGTGTACCAATCACTACACATATGCATTACACAGATACTGTGTACCAATCACTACACAGATACAGGCGGTTACGAGTACACTAGACTTGTTAAATTCAGCAACGGATCGGCAAAGTTATTTAACGTCTCAATCAGATGCTTGTTGACCTTTGAGATCTGAAAATAGTAGTTGATAATAACTTTACAAATTTTTTAGACTATGAATACTTTGTTGTTCAACAAATCTACATTTGGATATTGAACCGAATGAATGGGAAGGGTCATTCTTGTGAGGTGAACACCCCGGCAATTTTTATGACTGAAACTAGTTTAGTTTAGTAGAAAAAAGGATCAGGAGGGACACTCAAGTCCTCATCAAGGACCCTATATGAGAGAAAAAAACTGAAGACACAAACACTCAGACTCGATTACAATGCTTAAAGTCCTTGTCCAAAGCATTCTTAAACCCATTGACACTACTTGCAAGTACAACTTTCTCAGGCAAACCATTCCACTCATTCACAACCCTATTCGAAAAAAAGTTATGCCGAATATTAATCCTACTTTGTGACTTTTGGAGTTTAAGACAATGACCTCTGGTACGATTACTATTAGCAAACATGAAAAAGTCGGTAAAGGATAAATTGTCAAAACCATACACAATCTTGAAAACCTGAATCAAGTCCCGTAACCTCCTAACTAGAAAGGACACTGATGGTATCAGCTACTGATTCTCATTGGTTCTGTCAAACCCTGCTAATTTCAGGTTTTCATTTCATGTGTGAAAATCACATGACTAACTTGGTCCAAGAATTTCAGTCCAACATACAAAATACAGCTGCATAACAACTCGCAAGAAGAGACATTCGACATCCGGTCTTACCTTTCCTGTTCTTTGTCGATCCTAGTCGTCATCTGCCGAAGTTCGTTGTCGATATTCTGAGGCTTTCTCTTGGTCTTAATTCTGTCTTTACTGATCTGTTTGGCTTTCTCCGTGTCCTTCTGCAGTAACGGAGAACGAGTAAGAAAGACGTTTTGGCCATGAGTGAGCAAAGATAAAAGGAGTCTTGCAGTTGCCATGCAAAATTCAATGGACATGTCCCCCCTCCCCCCCCCCCCCCCATTTTCCCAGCAACAACTTGTATGCCACATCATATTCTGTAACTTTTAAGTACAACTGCTGTCTCAGATATGACTTGAAAACTATTCCATACCGCGACATCTTCTTCTTTCTTTGACATCCTCTTTTTCAACTCATCTATCTTCGCCATTTGTTCCCTTTTCTTCCCCTCGTAATGTTTCCTCTCATGTTTGGCCCGCTCCACCTGAAGTCCATTGGTGTGGAGTTCATGCTGGGAAAAAATAATATATATACATATTATATGTATACAATGAGAAAATAACATATATATATATTTATATATATATTGGAGATATATATATGTATATATATATATTATATAAATATAATAGATATATTCACTCTAATTCAAACAAGACTGGACCTTTCGATCAATCCATTCCTTTACAATTCGACGATTGTGCTTAATTTACCAGCCGTGGGCCACCACTTCTTGGTGACAAAGTGTACTTCAATTTTGTGGAATAATGTATTAGACTTGTGTGTTAATTGACTGTTATGATATGCAGTGAGGTTGTAAAATCCTTCCTTTTAAAGTAGTTTTTGCACTGCCTTAATTCCATAAATTCTCTCAGCAATTTTATCAAACCTACTGCATATATAAGATCACGACTGGTCAATCTTTGACCCCCTTTGCAAAACCATCTTTAGCTCGAGGTATTTATCTCCACTCTGAAAATGTATTTTTCGCCACGATGAACTTTGACATTCGTATCAACCAAATGACAAACAGCAACAAAAAACAGATGGATTTGACAATTTGGGCCTTTTTGCTTCAAGTAACATGATGAAATAAGATCTTTGCTGGTTATCCTGATCAATTGTTGAGTTTATGGGAGATATGTATCACCTTTGTATCACACGTTTACTGAACATGAAAAATATAAAAAAGCGTCTGGACTTTACTCCTTACCCCAAGGACCATGGTTGATGTTATTTACCTTAAACGGTTCAACTTGATACTTTACTCCTTACCCCAAGGACCATGGTTGATGTTATTTACCTTAAACGGTTCAACTTGATACTTTACTCCTTACCCCAAGGACCATGGTTGATGTTATTTACCTTAAATGGTTCAACTTGATACTTTACTCCTTACCCCAAGGACCATGGTTGATGTTATTTACCTTAAATGGTTCAACTTGATACTTTACTCCCTACCCAAAGGACCATGGTTGATGTTATTTACCTTAAACGGCTCAACTTGATCGGCGTATTCCATCAGCTGGTTTTGGAGCCGCTCAAACTCCGTCTTATTATTCGCAAACTCCTTGTTACATTTTCCTAGCTCCTCTTTCTTGGCCGTGCATTCCTGTCGTTTGTTCTCTAGTTGCTCCTGCAGCTGATGGACTTCTTCTTCCAGAGCGCTGACATCCACTGGAGCCGAGTCCTCTACCGACTCAAGCTCTTGAATTTCCTTTGATGAAATGAGAGTGTCACTCTTAAAGAATTGTACTGTGGAGTTTATTGGTTGGTGGAGTTTATTAGTGGAGTTTATTAGTTGTTTTTGCCACGAATGAGAGTGTCACTCTTAGAGAATTGTACTTCAAGTGGAGTTTCTTAGTTGTTTATGCCTCTAATTAGAGTGTCACTCTTAGAGAACTGCACTTCAAGTGGAGTTTCCTAGGTTTTACACCATATTAATATTCGATCGTAAAGACACATTTTTAACAATTCTGACCGATTACCATTTAAAATAACCACATATATAACACCTTTGTTTCTTTCAAATTGTCAGTTAATTGATCAAATCAGTGTCTACAGTTATGTTGCTGTTTCAAAATGATTTAAAACAATTAACTTCAACTCCTTCAACTTGTCAGCTTCCAGTGAAGCTTGCTAAATTATTTGCTGACTAATATTTAAAATGAATGAGTACAAAAGAAGTCTAGGATGATGACAAATGATCAAATCAGAGAGAAATCAATCCACTCACATCTTCCAACTGTCCTATTTCTTTTCGGAGTTGCCTCCTCTGATCGTTCAGTCTTCGTGAATGTCTCTCGTTGTTGTCCCGTTCTAACTGGAGCTCGTGCAGTTCTCTGTCGCCCTCTGCCTTCTCCTGCCTCAGGTTGGCCAATTCGGCCTTGGTATCACTAGATTAGATTAGATCAACTTTATTAAACCACGAGGGTAATAAATTGCATGCTCTTATAAAACAGGATATGAGATACAAACATTAACATATGAAACCTAAAACGTACAGTATCAAACAATTGTAAGAATATGAAAACATAAGACATTTTAAAACAGGATATGAGATACAAACATTAAAATATGAAAACCTAAAACGTATAGTATCAAACAATTGTAAGAATATGAAAACAAAAGACATTTTAAAACATGCAGTAACACAATATACAAAGCTCAGGACAATGGCAAGAGAGTACAGTCGGAACAGAAGAAACAGCCAGACGAGATCTAATGTTGAAAGTCTTCATTATAAAGTTTGATGCATTGTGGAATGAATGAGGAAGAATGTGGATTCGTATGAGACGGTCGCCAAGAAAAAGCAAACCATATTTCAGAAGGAAATTTAGCCGTGATTTATTAGTCGGAGCAAATAAACAATCGCTCCTGCTGCTAGATGTGGGAAGGTCCAACTAAACTGATTTGGAACATCATCATGCTCACATAAGAACACCATAAAATTACTCAAAATCTTTCATGGTCTCCTCGAAAACTTTATGAGTATCATTGTTCAGTCTGTATGAGACACCCGTAGACAAGACGAGACAATGAGACAGTAGAAAATGAGATACCAGTAGACAACCATGAAATTGTGTTCATTCATTATGTAAAATTTAATTGGTCTATTGCATTCTCAATTAGTCCCTAGCTGAGTTACTAGGTTAAAACAGATCGGGGGAATAAGGATCGTTATGACAGGTATGTTTTTTCGTCAGACATCGGATACGGCTTGCTCCCAAAAATCTCACACGATCTTCTGGGCAACCGCATCAGCGCCACTTACTTTGCCTGAATTTGTGGTTCTTTAAGGACCGCATCGTTAATAAAATGGTTTGATTATATTAAAACATTCAGAAAATGACCGGACATTATGAAAGCAAGTGAACAAACCCTGGAACTATACGGTTATGGCGGTAACTTTAAAGCAGCATTTTGCGTCCTTTTCTATGATTTTTCTCAACCTCACTGACTCCACTATTCCATAACGACATACATAACTAGCTTATCCATTTAAATCTTACTTCAAATGGTGGCATAAAAGTCGAAAAATTTGCAACTTTCAACTTTGTTTTCCTCCAAGATATTTTCCGTTGGGATCCCAATAAACCATGCCCATAATATGAATATTTAAACACTACAAACGTCATTGACCAATACGTAATACAACACCATGCTTGATTTGTGTAGTCTATATGGCAGTTGTACCAGTGAGTTTCCATCACAACTCCCTGGTTGTACCAACGCAAAGTCTTGAATCTATTTTTAGCAACGGCTCATAACTAAATCTGCATCTCTGATTGGCTGAATTCAAACTAGTGGGTTTGGGGGAACTGTTTGCGATTAATTTTAAATGTGGAATTTGTCGTGGACACTTTCTCATTATCTGCAAATATCCTTAATTACTCGCCAATTAACGTTATTGGCAGGGAAAAACTTGGCTAATATCTTAGTTTGCTGTTTTGTGATTGATATATGTAAAAAACTCGATGGACATGTCAAAAAAGTAGAAAACGGCGACCAAACGCAAAATGCTGCTTTAAATTTGACGTACTGGTTATTTATTACTCTGCTCCCAACGTCCATTCTCACCTGATCCCCTGAGCAACATCAGCTTGCATAACTCTGGCCTTGGTCTTCATGGAGGAGTAGTACCTCTGCTCAGATCCAGCATAGACCTGATCTCCCTCCAGGGTGAAAGCCTCTCGACAATTCTGAGGAGGACTGAACCTGAGGTAATTTCGGGCCTCTTCTTTGCTCTCGACCAAGAGTATTCTCTCTACTGCTCTCTGGAGTTCACCAAAGAAGATGGAGAAAAAAAAAGAAAAAAAAATTTGTTACTACCCTAGCAACCAACTTTGTTGGAATTTTGATCTATGAGCGTTAAACCGTCTTGTATGTAAAGGCAAACATCTTTTCCCCCTGGGACGCAAGGATTTTCTAAAACGAGGCATCCTTTTGATAACAAATTGATAAACAAATTAGTTGTCAAATATGTGAGGGTCAACCCTTTGTGTGATGATAGTGTGCACACTTTTGACAGCTCCATGGATTTGTTTGTCATGTTCCAATTATGAACGAAAACCCAATTAGCATGAATGAGAAGATTGAAACGACACAAAGGTTATGTGCGATCAAATATATCAAAACTTGTAAGATAACACCTTTTAGCAATGCTGACATATTGATATAGTATATATCATAACTTGTACGATGACTCCTTTTAGCAATGCTGACATATTGATATAGTATATATCATTACTCGTAAGATAACTCCTTTTAGCAATGCTGGCATATTGATACAGTATATCATAACGTGAACCATGACTCCTCTTTTAACCATCAAACCGGCTCACCTGATCGATAAGACAGTTGAAGATCACAGGATCGTCGACCTCCACGAGATCCAAGAAAGACGGATGGTTGCTGCCGTGGATCATGCCAGAGTTTATGTCGTGTTTTCGTTCCTGGGGTCAGGGAGAAGTTGAAAAACTGGGATTTTGTAATGTTACTCTCTACACATTGCAACTCCTCTCAAACACAGCGTCAACAGAGGCACGCTGAGGGATGCATCGAAACCTTGCAGCCCAAGCTGCGCAGGGAATTTGATTTTTTTGGCTGCTGTGCAGTTTCACACAATAAGCAAGCAACACTGGTCTATCGTGATAACCTCTATCGTTTGATACTGCTTCGGCCTTTTGCTGCCTTGGATTATATCGTTGCTGCAACTTGTTGTGATTTTCAACAAGGTGCCTTATTTTTATTTTTTATTTTAGGTTTACAGTCTTGTTCAAGGCCAAGGCCCTCTCACACAACTTTACAACTTAACCCTGGTCATTGGTAACTTGTCACACCTACACACCAAAGAGTGCACAATTCAGTCAATCTCTCCTGGGGCACTACAGTGCACCACAACCATGTGTCCCCCTAGGGACTTCCCATAGGGTGCTGCCACAAAGCGGCGCTCGCAACTATATTTACAAGTTACCTCGCAAGTCCCCATTTATACACCTGGGTGAAGAGAGGCAATGGAGATAAAGTACCTTGCCCAAGGACACAAGGCAATGATCTGGCCAGGATTCGAACCTGTAATCCTTAGATCACAAGTCCACTGCCTTAACCACTTGACCACAACGTCCTCTCATTACAAACGCCTTATTACAAACAGAGACAACAAAAAAATGGCAATTTAATGACCAAAGGAGCTGCTTAGGATACAAAGGTGTTTATCTGTTTTCAAATCAAAACAGATTCAGTATTCCAGCAGTGATAGTGAAATTTTTTAAATTGCTTGACCAATAATTTCAGAGAAATATAGAGGTATAATAAACAATTATTATGTACACAGAAAAGCCATGTACATGCTACTAAAATTGTCAAAGAAGGACCTTACAGCCACAAACCATACACAATTGTTCTGGATATAAAAAAAGCTTATTATTTTTTCTTTCCTCTGGTTTATCTGGGAAAGTTCATGATAAAAATAGTCTGTGATGACACAGGCCAAGGAATAATTTATTCGGTATCGCATCCCAAAATGCTACTATGCAAAATGGTCAATGTTGTATACATGTTCAAAGATGTATACATAGCAGCTATTTTACACAGGAACAACACTACTTTGTAAGAGACAAAATTCTGAGCTTAATAAAAAAAAAGACTGCTACTCAAAATTTGAACACTAAATTGATTCCCTGCATGCTGCGACATACTGACATATTTAAAACAATATTGGAAAGATTATAAATATTGTAATATGGCGCATTGTCTAACTTGGACCAGATATGATTGAGGTTATGTAAGACTGTGAACCAGTCATTTTCATTGCAAAAATAAAGACATTCACAGAATTTTTTGACCTGCTTCGACACAACATGATACCACGTTAACATCGCACCATGCAAAACAAAACAAAACATTAAAAACACCATGGACTCAAAATACCTCAAAAGTTGAAATGATGATGCCAGGCATTCTTGCTCCCTTTGGTGCCACCTGTGCCATCAGCTTCTTGAGGATGGTGGCATCATGGTGGTCATGGCAACAAAAGTTGAACATCAAACCCTTTAGGATGCACTCTACTCCCAGGGCCCATTTGATTTGTTTGACCTTCAAGTACATCCCTGTGAGATGTCAAGAATATTAAGGAATTTTAAGAATGTCAATATATATATATTTACATATATTTACATATATTTACATATATATGCATATATTTATATTTCATATATATATTTTAATCAATTTGGGTAGTTGGTTACCAAACAGTTCACTGATAATGTCAATGTAGTAACTTTGCATTGCAACTTTATATCTACAGAGCACCATCCCTTTAAACTATATCACCACAACTGGAACAGATTGATTTGGTATCAGCCATCCCGATAAAGAAACAAATCTAACATTTCAACTTCTAGTCCAAATCTTTTTTACATAAGCTGGGTTATAACAGGACATATATCGGCTGGGCTGGTCCAAAGCCTTCAAAACTTCAGAAACAATATTGGTTTTCTTCTATGTTTAGATTACTGAAATTTTGTTTTTTATATTTTAATTTCAAATGCAAAAGTATGTTTTTTTGTCTTCTGTACATTGACAATAAAAGCAAGTTAACGAAACAAATGTGAACGGGCAACGACCAAACAGTTCACTGATGATGTCATCAAGAACAAAGGACTGCTTTACTTGAGAGGCAGATGACATGTACGACCCGTACAACCCATTGACCTTGTA
>KN883004.1:113064-125657 GCA_000934455.1 Apostichopus parvimensis
CATATATATATTTTAATAAATTTGGGTAGCTGGTTACCAAACAGTTCACTGATAATGTCAATGTAGTAACTTTGCATTGCAATTTTATATCTGCAGAGCACCATCCCTTTAAACTACATCACCACAACTAGAACGAATCGATTCGGTATCACATATACGTCGCAACCATCAGCAGTTACCCAACCAAAAGTTTTAAAAAAAAATCTAACATTTTTTGAAACTGAAGTCCATATTTTTGGACACCATTTTGAAAAGTTCAGTACAACCTTCAAAACGTTAAGACATTTCTTCACTCACCGACGGGACCTTTCGGGACCCGGTGAAAGTTCCTCTGCTTTTTAATTTCCGCCACCAACGCCGGAACGAAATTGCCAAAGAGTCTGATCCGGTTACTTCTGCTCTTCTCCAGATCCTCGATCCGCCTCTGTCTTTGATCCACGGAGTTTTTCAGATCTTGCAATTTTGACCTAAAAAACAGAAAGAGGTATGATGTCAATGTTAGGATAGATTCAGTATTCTGCCGCCAGATTAGTAACACGTTCCAAGAAGAATGAGCATATAACCCCCATCCTCCGTGAACTGCATTGGCTACCGATACAACGTATCAATTATAAGATAGCACTGCTCACTTTCAAATCTCTAAATAATATGGCTCCTGTCTAACATTTCAGAACACATCACCAGATATTAACCAAGTCGTAGTTTACGCTCCACAACACAACTCCTTCTTTGCCATCCTTCTAAATCCAAGACCAACTTCTATATGGAGAGAGATCTTTCGCAGCAGCTGCCCCAAGGTTTGGAACGGTCTTCCAGGAAATATCCGTTCTTTAACTAATCTTAATCATTTTAAAAAGGGATTTGAAAACACATATTTTTAAAATGTTTAATATGAACACTTTATACTTGCAATGTAATGTAAATATTTGCTCCTATGTCTTAATTATTCCTTTTTTATTCTTTGTATTGCTATTTTTAGTTACCTGGTGCAATTTTTTGTATTGTTTGTTATCTTTTAGGTATTTATTTCTGTACAGCGCTTTGAGATTTTATTGGAAAGCGCTTTATAAATAGCACATATTATTATTATTCTGCAGGCTTCTGCATGGATACTGCAATGTTCTGTGAGGATACTGCACCAGGGCAAATTTTCAAAGGTTTTTTTTCTTTCTTCTTCTGGTCTTCCCTCGGACGACCAGATCCTTCTCTTTGGAAGTCCGTTATAAAATGTATCAAAATAACGACGAAAACGATCAATGTGTATACGGTAGGAGAGACTGGTTGGTTTGGTGAATAGAACACCAGCTTTGGGCCAGTTTAAACTCCCATTCAGGTGGACCGCACGCCTGCCACTAGCCACTAGCCTGCCACTGCAAGCCTGCCACTAGTTTTGTTTTATTTTAGTAGTGATGGAGGGTTGATGCCAATTATCATTTTCTACCTATTTGAGGGTCTTTTAGTTACAATGCTATCTGAATATTTAATGTAAACAACCAATCAAACTCCCAAGCTAATTTTGGTCGAACCAACAGAAAATTTGGTCGTCTCTGAATAATCCTCAGAAATTTGCCCTGTGCAAGGATTCTGTAGTGATACTGTTCCCGTAGTAATTTCATTACAGCTTTATGGCGTGTTGGGCTTGTAACTTCACATCTCTCTGACCTAAACCATGTAATGTTGACTCCTTATTAGATACCACTCAGGCTTTTAGATCTACACAGATACAATCATGTGAATTCTCTTGATTTAAACAAGTTCTGAACTGTTTAACAATATATTTGTGTCCCACACATTTGTTGCATTTCATTATTCAAAATTTGAATTTTATGACTATTTTTTTTTCATTCTTGGAGGGGTTCAGCAGAAAACTGTTTTCAGGTACCTATATATCTTTCGTGTAATGGTCGCCTATTGCAGCACCAGGCTGTAAATAAAATTCAACACAGAACTAGGGCTGAAAATGTACAACCTTGCTCTCCCTAACAGGATAAAAGTCTGTATTAAAGACACCTGTGGAAATGGTATTTTCATGCAAACAGATACTGTTGTATGAGAACCAGGCTAAAGAGCAAGGATTAACAAAGAGCAAAAAGAATTTTGGCAGTTTTTAAAGGGAAAGTGTCTTAGGGATCATTACGGACAATGGATAGCGATGTTGAACGAAGGAAAGGGACTCTCTTAGTACAAACTATACATCTTTCCCTCTGCTTTTTGCTTCAGAAACTTTCCACACGAAAAAGATGAAAGGATCCCTAGCCCCCAGAATTTACATAGGTAGGGTAAGCTCTGACTTCAAGCTATTCTGAAATCCTCATTCAAAAGATTGGATTGTCCAGTGTAAAACCACCAGAGATTTACATTTTACTTACTCTTACAACAACAGGCATATGCTTCAAAATTTTGCAATTACTTAAAGGACTTCAAACTTGTTATTCTCTGCAGCAAAAAGACTTGCAGCTTAACACAATCCACCTAAGATAGGAAGCGTATTTAGACTCGTACCTCAATTCATAATTCTTCTGCCTCGTACGTTCCACTGCTTCTGTAAACTGTCGGAAGTCGTTTTCCGTCGTGGCAAATCTGGCCTCCCTCTCCTCTTTCTCTTTCAGCAAGATGGCCATCTTCTCCTCCCTCTCCAGACGCTCTTTATCGTAATCTCTCTGAGCACTGCAACATGAGCACATGCGATAAATCTCTCCATGTTACACTGCAACGTGAGCACATGCGATAAATCTCTCCATGTTACACTGCAACGTGAGCACATGCGATAAATCTCTCCATGTTGCACTGCAACATGAGCACATGTGATAAATCTCTCCATGTTACACTGCAACGTGAGCACATGCGATAAATCTCTCCATGTTACACTGCAACGTGAGCACATGCGATAAATCTCTCCTGTTGCACTGCAACATGAGCACATGTGATAAATCTCTCCATGTTGCAGCATAAGATCCATATCAAAGCTCATAGTTATACTTTCATTACCAACTCAGAGAGGGTGAGGTGTGGGAGGGGGGGTTGGGAGGAGGGAGAGGAGGTCTACGAGTATATTCCCTCTGGGATTGTCGCCAATCCACAAGGTAACCAAGCCTGTTCCTCAATCCAACTTTCAACTTTGAATGATTACTATATTATTTTGTAGTTCTTGTGGTTATTATTCAGGGATGTGCTCAGGAATATTTGAGTGCCAGGCAGAACTGTGCAGTAGTGTGATCCACGTCCTGGGAGAGGGGGTCTCGGGGGGGGGTTGCTGGTCCCTCCCATTTACATTTTTATGCAAATGAAGTAAGATTAGATGGCATATGGTTATTGCTATTCTGGTACTAACTTCTGAGCCAAGTATTCACAATTGGTTGGTAAAATTTGTTAAACTTAATTATAATCTTGTGAAAGTGCCGGGCGGAAATGTCTAAAGTACTGTTTGTGCTGGGCTACCCGACTTGAGCACATCCCTGATGATGACATTAGCTTTGCTCTTTACCTCTGCTTTAGTTCTTCAATCTTCCTCTGACAATCTTTCATGTCGTGTCGATCGCGAGCCTCCGACTGTTGTATGGATCTGATCTGTTTCTGGATATGAAGAAAAACAAGGCAATAAAATGACAACTTTTTGGGAAGACTTCCATTTACAATCATAGATTTTCTGACTCTTCAATTAAAAATCTATCATTTTGAAACAGACAATTGTTACAAAATAAGAAAATGCTAGGTACAACAATTAAAATATTTAAAAAAACTTGATTGATGTTTTTTTCTGTAATGTACAATGTATTTATTTCAAAGAAAACGATAACGTTGAAATTTAGGCTATTTTAACGGTTGAAATGCTACTAAATTTCGCAGTTTGCCAAAAGAGAGGGGAAAAAAGGGCATTTTGCTGGAATAAAATTTTGAAATGGGCTGTAATTTGCTATATGTATATTACAAATATTACTGTCTGTCATGCTTCTGTCCCTCTGGTTTTGACAACATCAATCTGTTAACACAGTCTCTTACCTCCAAATCCTTCACGTATCTTCTGCTCTGGGCCGAGAGGCCTTTAGAGACATCTAGTTGAGGTTGAATTTCCTCCATCTGTTTGGTCAACTCTGTTATCTTCTGCTTCACCTCGTTGACTTTGCCCTCCGCCTCAGAAACTTTGACCTGTCGATAGAGAGCGGGCTGAGATTTACATCATGATGCCGATAAAAAATGTGTCGCAGAGGGGAAACGAAACATGCAACACTGCAGATGATATTGAATTAACCCGATTTACATTTCACAGGCGGGCACACAAATTTTTTTTTTCCCCTCAAAAAACGAGGAAGAGAACGTGATACATCGATAGCCAGTTGAAGATCTGTTTATAAAGCAAATCAGCCACTCCCAGAACATCACGTTTAATTTTCCCAATTTTACTTGCGATCCAATCGCTCACACAGTTCAGATAGGTTGTTAAACAGTCGGATTAATTCATACATACATTAAGAGAGCATGGTGGCCAATTGATTGGCTAAGGCGTCGGACTCGTGATCCAAGGATTGCTGGTTCGATTCCTGCCTAGTTCATTACATTGTGTCCTTGGGCAAGATGCTTTATCTCACTTGCCTCTCTCCACCCAGGGGTTAAATGGGTACCTGTGAGGTAACTTGTCATTGGGCGCAGTATATAACTGCTGCCGACTGGAGGGATTGTCTCTGGGACAGGTTATCATTGACCAGGGATAATATAACATCTGTAAAGCGCTTTGAGACCTATCGCTGGTATAAAGCGCTATATAAAAAGCAAATATTATTATTATTGCACTCGTTGTTTATGGTTTGCCAGGAGCTCATTGTTATGATTGAGTCTTGGTACGACAGGAAGACATCACTGATGTCACATGACTGTATGCCACAATTTAATTATCATTTATATGTAACAGGAAATTACCAAGCGCTGCTACTAGTCTACTGTAGGTTGTCGCATCTCGCTAACGCTCTCACCGTTTCGAGAAATGACGTTTACAAATTCTTACCTGAGATTCTTCAACTTTTGTCTCAAACTTTGGTAACCTGTTTTCTTCTTGGTTCAACGATTTGGCAATAACATCCTTTTCCTATAACGGATAACAAAAACCCAGATAGGATATATGAGAAACTTTCAAGATCAAATTTTTTTTTTAAATTTGACCATTGTTGAAAGGAAGGCTATTTAACTAGTATGGATCTACATATCAAAGTAATAAAAGTTTCATCCAAGCTTTTTAGGTTTGTATGGTTTCAGACTTAAAAACCTCTGTTGACCAGAGATAAAGTAACCTTTGACCTTTGAAACAATAGGGACCTTGTATTCATTCGGGTGAATCTGGACACACAAAACATGGAGGTTATCCAAGCAATCCTTTAAGAGATTCTTGTGGTAAACAAATCAAGCAGAAACTTAAACAGAAGGACAAACGTTTCAGTGGTTCATTTCACATCTCATCTCATTTCACATGATAATATTCAATGTAACACTGCAGGCAATATTACGAGTTTGGACCATTGCCGAATTCACATTATCAGCAAGGTTCTTTTGTGCTTACATGATTCTGTTTACAAGGTTTCCATAGTAACTCTTGTCCTCAAATGATCTTCCAACTTCACACACACACAAAATGGATTCTGGTAATCACTAATTCACTAATAGAAGTTTGAAGTTCACTGAAGCATTAATGGTAGTATACGGTAAAAGTTATTATGTGTGCAAGATTTACAGACATTGAATGGGTTCCTCTTGCTCTGGCAAGGAGACAAAAAATTTGTAAGTCACCTAATTAGTTGAAATTTGTAAGGAACCTTAGGTCTTTATGGAAATTCCAGTCTTGAGAAAAAACAGTTTACAAAGGTTTACATATTTTTACAATCAAATGACCTTTGACCTTTACTACATACAAGAATGCTATTTGTCTCCCTCATTTTATGAGGCATCCTCAAACAAAGAATGAAAACCAGCCGAAACCTCCAATTATGAAAATATCCTGTTTACAGGGTTTTCAAATTTTGACCACTGATCTAACTGACATTTGACCTCCACTAATTTTTGATATGCTGCAGTTACCGCATATATTAAACTGGACCTGTACGATCAATGGTTTACTCCCTGGAATACTGTCTGTACAACGTTAACACATTCTGACCTCTGTTGACCTTTGATTATCCACCCAAAAAACAATGTTTCTGGAACTCAATACAGGTCCAACCTCACACTAAGAATGAAAACCACTAATACTCGCATTCTTATGATACTGTGTTTTCAATTATTTTCCATTTTGAGTGCTGTTGCTGCCGACCTTAAATGACCTTTGAAAATGGTAGACTTTGACTGTTCAATGCTGGGCAAAATTCATTACAAGGTTTGAGATCCATCCAAACTTCATTTCTTGAGGTAGCGTTTTTACAACGTTTTTTACAAAAGTTACATCAGCTGACTTCATATCACACACCATCAGGACTGATCAAAATTATGGTTGCCTCAAAACCGAAGCAAGAGAACAATCGCAGGTATTCTGCAGTTGCATCTATTTGAGGTACAATCTGTGTATGGCTATTTCAGATTAGAAATATATCACCTTTAGAAATAAATCTCGAATAGGGTTCACGAAATCTAAAAGTGCAGTCGTGTTGCCTTGATGCGAACAGCCCAACCTCTTTGAGAAGTTCAAACTGTCTGTTCATTAAATATATACACTTCAAGGAGCCTAGGCCCCAGGGGCAAGAGGGTGTGTCAGAGGGGTGCCTGTAAGTACAGCTATTAATGACAGAGCTTTTTCTTTTCCTCATCTCTTCTGTTGCTCTTACCTGCTCTATTTCCGTCACATGTGCCCAAGCTAGCACTTTCAACAGCTTTTCTCTCTTTTCCCTGAGGGTGTTCAGAGATTCGATGTCTTTAAACCGTTGTTCTTTCGCCAGGGCATCCTTCTCCAGGTCGGGCAGGCCCTCCTCCTTCATGGAAATTTTATCTTCCGTGATGGTCTTCTGTTCCTGAATCAGCGCGTAGTGCGACTCGATCTGCTCCAACTGTGTAGCCTTCATGAAAAACTAGACGAGCCAAAACACAAAAAAAGGACGAAATTTTAACTGCGAAGATACACTCGATAACTAGCAATCCTACATCCGCTCAAGAAAGAGATAATGGCTGATGAACAAAGACACAATGGAGATCAAGTTCAGTTTTTCTTTCTCTGGTTTCATAATTTTTTTCAAGGATGAGGGTAACAGCTTGCCTTAACCCCCCCCCCCCCCCCCCCCCTAACTCTTCCCATGTACTTTGACATTAAGGTAATACAATGAAGCAAAATATACATTGTTTTTTTTTCTTGCATTTATGTCATAACAGACTGTCTATTACAACAGGTATCTGGGGCTGACTCAACTTCAAGAAATGATTTATAGAAGTTGTTGTACAAGGAACCTTTTTTTCTTTTTTCTCAGTTTCCATGAGAATGGACAGCATATTTTACAAACATCAATGTTCCAAAACAACAGACGTTATGTTGAATTACCTTATATTTATCTCTAGGATCTTTAGTAAATAGAAAGTTTCTGCTGGTGTCCTGGTTGAGGATTGAGACTGGATTATCAACCTGTTGACAAGAATAGAAACAGCGAAATTTAAATAGCTATAGGGGAAACATCTGCTTGAACTCCCATCATATCGCTTTGTAGATTTGAGCTCTTCATGAAACTTAAAAGACACAAATTATGTTTATAATTAATGAGCTCAAATGTTGACTGATCACTCTGTTAAAGAACTCTTCGGAGTTCTTCTCTCGGATAACCACAAACATGTGAGCCTGGAACGAGAAATTTTGAGACTTTCTAACCACCATATATTTCAGATCAAGAGGGTAAATACCATTTGTGGAAAACTTTTACATCACAAAGTAATTCACTGTCATGATATGTAGAATTTTTTTTTTTCAATCCTGAGTATCTGATTATTAACACACACTTAACTCTAACAGAAACAACATTGGCAAAGTAACTTCATTATCACAGCAGAGGAATTTGAAATTGCTTTCATTCAAAAAGAAAAAAACAATATCTGCATATAGCCTACTGTAGAGTTACCACACTTTCATAACAGGCATTTCTCGTCTTATATAACTTACATATTAGTTATTAGGGATGAAGCTGTTCTTGTCATAGAAAGTGGAGGCTTATCTTAGTTATTATGAGCAGATTCAAATAAGAAAATTCCAACTTCTTTGAATTTGGAAAAGACATCATACAGATATCTTACGAGCTATATGAAAGCAGAATTTTTTGTTGCTTAAAATTGGTCTCCATTTAACACTTATACTGCCAAGTGAGTGCAATTTATTACCTAGCTTGATCCTCAAAAATTAATTTTCAGATTATTAATGAGTTGAAAAACTTCACCATTTGTTCTCTTACTCTGATATTTAACACTAATAGGAAGATGTGGCTCTGCAACAGAATTTCAAGATGTTTGCATTTCCTTCATGTAATGCTTAATGGGTGAAACCATCTACAAGTTTGTCTCAATTTGGTTAACTTCTTGCTTTGAGTTCTTGCTGAAGTTTCTAGCTTTGACTTCTTCATCTCAGGTTCATTAATAACTTCCACACACTGGTTAAAATAAATGTGCACGACTCACTGACATCACAGATAAACTGTGTGATTAAAAACTCTCACCTGAATATTGAATTGGTCCATAATGCGAGTCAGTTCTTCTCGTTTATTGCTCACCACGTGCCCCTTGTGCGATTTTAGTTTGTATGAGGTTGCGCCGTCCGAAGTTATCCTCCTCTCAATTCTTATCCTTGGGCCGTACAGGTCCGACTTATAAGCATCTGTGCCCTCGTTTCGTAGAATGATGGAAATTTCCGCAACGCTAAATATTTCCAGAATAAAACACCAAATAGTTGAACTTCCGGCTCGTTGCAAAATGGCAGAGAGTAAGTTTCTTGAAAGATCTTTTAAACTATTTCGTTCTCGTATTTTACTTTCTTTTAATTTGGAGATGACTTTCAATTAACGTAAATCAAATCCTGAGCATGAAACAGAATTTTAAATAGACAATAACTTTTGGTTTTTATCATAAGAGATGGGAAAAACAAGAAATGATTTTACAGGTAATAGTAATGCAGTGACTGCATTCTTATTTATTTCATAATTTACTGAGATAATTTTCCTTGTGACAATGTTGTTTCCTTTGTTTACAAGCTCAAATATTTTCCTCCCTGTTGCTTCTTTTCTTTTCTTTTTATGTTGTCAAACCAAGAGAAAGAGGCAGAGTTGCATAATTGCACTGAATAGGTTCTTGTTTATACTGTGTAAACATGTGTGAGAGAGTGTTCAAGAATGGTATTGCAAGGATGTGCTCAGGAATAATTGAAGTGTTCGACCGTGGATTTGTGTGATCTGGGGAAAGTGGTCTAAGGGGTTGGGATTCCCCCCCCCCCCCTCTTTTGAAAATTTTTGAAAATGATGTAGGCTTAGATGTCAAATGGTGCTATCTTTGTCCTACTTTTGATCTAACTTCTGTGCCAACTAATCACCCATATTTTGGTAATGATAAATTTGTTAAATAAATCATCAAAAATAGTGCCGGGCAGAAATGTTTACGGTACTGTTTACACTGGGGGGCATTCAGAACTGCCTGGCGAGGCAGTCCGGCGTGAGCACAACCCTGCTAAAAGACTTGCTAAAGCCATGTAACTCTGAGCTGTAGATTCAGAACAAGAAAAACTGCTATACCTACTATGTATACCTACTGTACTACTATGTACCTACTATGTATACCTATACCTACCATGTATACCTACTATGTATAGTACATGCTATACCTATGTACCTACTATGTATACCTTTACCTACTATGTATACCTACTATACTACTATGTACCTACCATGTATACCTACTATACTACTATGTACCTACTATGTATACCTACTATGTATAGTACCTGCTATACCTACCATACCTACTATGTATAGCCCTCCAGTGTTCTCTTATTAACATTTAGAAGAAAAACACATGAACAAAACTCTTTTCACCGGGAGAGAATCTCAAACTCACTTTTTCCCATCCTTGATGAAATTTTTCAGTGATGAGCCTCTGCTGGTAACAGATGCTTTACCTCCAAGTCCAACCACCAGAGCGGTCATGATGGCACTTTTACCACCTGGAGAGTGAAATTGATGGGAATGTGAGATATTTAATGTCTGGTAAAAAGCATAATTTATTCAATAATGAAATTATTAAAAAAAAAAAAGCACAGAACAACTATGATTCCTGAATGGTATACATACATTGGTAATCTAGGATTTCAGTAAATTTTCCCACCAGACTCAAGAATTCTGCTTGCAATGCACAATAGTTAATGATGTTTGAAACATTGTTTATCCACACACACAAATACTGTAATCCAGACTTCATCAAGGTAAACAAAGGACAAAGGAGGGGCAGGGGAGAAGGTAAACAGGCAAGCATAGCATCGTCAGTGAGGTGTATCACCCCCCCCCCCCGGCCCAAACAAAATGTATGTATACATGGCTTGGTGTACAATTGAACACATGTTTGGTAGCTATTTGCTCATTTTATATTAGTTTGGTATGCTACTGCATGCATTACAACTCCTTCCTTTGAAGAGCAGGTACAGTACTGAAGATGGGAGATGGAAGACGGGTTCCGGTCGGCCTATCTCACGTTTCATTTTATCACAAGTGCACATTTTGCAAATTTCCATTATTCTTTTTGCCAATGGTTGCACTATAAATATCAATATTTCAAGATATAGATCTGTGGATGCTTTCTAATCTTAATTGCTAAATTCTTAATTGCTTAATTGTAGCACAGAAAGCACAATGTGAATCCTATCGTAAACTGTTGTTTTCAACCAAGAAAATCTGTTTGAAAATCTTTTCAGTTACAGTTTATTGCGTTAATCGATCTCACACACTTACTTCCATTCCTTCCCACAACAAAGTTCACGTTAGGACCGAAATTGAACTCCAGTTTTCCATGACACATGAAATTCTTCAGATAAATCCTATCAATGATACCATGGTCAGCATTGTTCTGTAAGAGATGACAATAATTATATGTGTTATTTTTTATATTCTATCTGCCACTGGGGGGAGGGAAGACTGGGCCTCCCTGATGTTTTCCTGGGGGAGGGGACTAAATCCCCCTTAAAGCTATACATGGTTGCACTCCCGCTTCAGAGCCAACTATTTAAAAGGGATTTAAGGCCCTTCCCCCCCCTCCTCCAAGAAAACAAAAACGGTATAGTTGCTATGTCACTGTAAAATGCGAAGACTTATTCTTCCTGGCTCGATGCAAGTTAAGTCTGATTATAGTTTTTGAAAGGAATTGTGTCCTTGTAATCCCTGCTCAATTTTGAGAGCTTTTCGATGGAGATTGATTTAAGTCATCCTTTACATTCAGACCATACTAATAGTTAGCTTCCGTGCGTTACTAGCAGCGAAAATGAAGGGTGCGAGTCTGGTGGGTCTTGGCTCAATCCTCATCGAAGATTCTAGCTTGTGGACGTAAATGTCTGTAGAACTGCTGCCTTATGGTGTGTTGAGAACATCACTCACCCCTAAAGATGAAAGATCATGTAACTGTGATGAATCCAATCCACTATCATCTGCAGAGGACCGCTGAGATGAGGAAGCTTTCACATGAACTCTTTTCGCTTTTGGAGTTGCTCCATCCTCCACAAATTTCCTTTTATCCATTCTGCAATCTTTAAAGAAGATGGAAAATGTTTCAATACGGTGTGATTTGGAAGGACGACCGAAAAAATAGACAAAACAAAAACAAATAGGGAATTTGCTATGCCCTGTTTGTCCAGTCCAATGAGATGGTGATTCACAATAAAAGCATAAAAATTAACCTCTAGAAGCCTTTCGCCCTTTGTTATAATCCATATTCACAAGCTCCCTAGCCTAGTGACAATTTTCAAATAAGAAATTCCTTAGCTACAGTACACTAGCTAGTTGTATGCATGCATTTCCTGAATAGCCAGACAATGTATCTGTTTACAAATGACACAAGTTTAATTTACAACACTTTGCTGTGTGACCAAATGTTTAAATTTAACAAATTTAAATACATCAGTAGCTGCGCTGATAGTGATAGACACTGTGTAGGCTAGTTACTGCATTCGTTATGCAAATCGGAAAGGCGAAATTATACAGTATAAACCTCAGAAATGAGCAAAGTAATGAAATATTTTCCTTGCTTAGTACAGTTTGATTCCCTAGCCATCATTTAACATACCAGTATAATTCTCTACATTTACTGTGGAATTTGGTCAAAGCATAGATGAAATCACATTGCCATGGAAACCTAAAAGATAGAAATAAGCAGCTGTGCAACATTAGCGGGATCGTAATCACTGCAATAATTTAGTTTGAAAGAACCTTAGGGGCCTAATGCCGTAGTCCACCATAGGCCTAAATAGTAGTAGTAGCCTACTAATACTATAGCCTAATAGTAGTACTTAGTAGCATGGACACTTCAAATTTCGGACACCTAAGCCTTAAAACACCCCAAAACTATATCTTCTGGTATAAATCACCTGAAAATATACTTGATATGGTGGGAGAAGT
>KN883004.1:152816-177021 GCA_000934455.1 Apostichopus parvimensis
GATATAAACTCACTAAAAACAAAACTGATGTATCCTCCCTCTCATAAAAAGCAAATAAAATCATTATTCAATAAAAAAAAAAAACAATGTTGTTTTTTCAATGAATATGTTAACTTGAGTGAAAAAAAACGTCACTTACAAATGATAAATTTAAGCAGCGTACTGTAATTGAAACATTTCAACATTCACTAAAGGAACTTGTTCCAATACTCCACTTACTGCAAAGCACCCTCTCCCTCCACTCTCTCAGCACCTCCTCCCCCATCACCACCCCCTCCCTTTCACAGCAAGGTGCATCAAGCTGTAAGTTATCTAATCGTGTCAGTAAAAAGAAGTCTCTACATTGTGAGAGCATGTCTTTGCTATTTGCAGTTTTCAACTACTTCAGTTTACAGCAGGGGTTCCCTAACTGGGGTGCATGAACCCCCACGAGGTGCGTGAGTCCATCCCAGGGGGTTTGTGAGACGTTTCTGAAAGTCAAATCTAGAGTACTTTTTGTTGAACTAAAATCTAACATATTATATAATTTAGTAATGTACAAAAGTTGTACCTATCGACAAACTTTTTTCGCTTTCCATACGCATATGTTGCTATAGTAGTACCGTACCGTGCATGTGATAAATTTAACTAAATTTAACTTAATTATGAAACAGACACAGGCCGCATGACTTTCGTGAAGTTGGTGTATGCATGAAATTACGTCGTGAAGATAAAGAGCTGATCTGATCTTGAAGTTTCCAAATATTTATTTGTTCATCTCTTGTTTCTTTTCGTTACAATATTACACTATGTACTTGATCTTTTACAAAGCACTGTTATGCGTATTATAATGACTCAGATCGTGTCTCAAAAAGTTGGGGGTTCGTGGACAACTCTGACATCCACAGGGGGTTCGTGGGGGGATAAAGTTAGGGAAACCCTTGTTTACAGTGTACAAAAGACAGTTTCAGAGAGGAGGTGGTGGTGGGGAATGGGGAGGGAAGGGGTAGGTAGAAAGTATGCACACACAACAGGAGGTGTAACACTTGAAACAAGTTCAGTTCTCTTTATTTGTCATGTCATCCTGTGACTATTTCCAGGTACTATTACCTGGTACTATTTAGATATAACTGTTGCATAATCGATGGAAGCAACTCGTAGTTGAATTGAAGACATCATTTTCAGATATTAAGGGAGGGTAACCGCTACCTGTTTTCACTCCTGGTACTGTGCAAGTCGTACTCCCTCGGGCTCGGAGTCAAGATATCTGATCTTATCGTGATCTGATCCAGACGAGATGGGGAAGGATTAAGACTGAATCTCTGAGGAGGAGAGTTGTTGACTTTCTTGAGACTGTACCGACCGGCCGTCATCGACTGAGCCCTGTACTGACCCATGGACGATATGTTTGGACTCCTGAGGTTGGTCTGTGGATTAAACCTAGGCGATGCCGCTCGGGCCACCGCCGGCGTGGAATAGTCGTGCCTCATCTCCCAGTTCTCCTTTCCGACGACGTCGTCGTTCTTCCACTTGTTCTTCCCTCTGGTGCAGCAGAGACACAGGCAGAGACGAAGACCACGATGACGATCAGACAGGTCAGGGAGACGATCACCACCAACCACGAATCCTCCTGCAAGATCTTCAAGAGACTGCGGTTCACGTTAGGGCTGTCGGTGACCCCATCTGATGTAACTGTCGATATCAAAAACAAGAGGGAAATCATATCATTAGTACAGCCCATTGATAGGTGAGCAGAGTCCCCCTGAATCTTGATTCTCCTCCATAGGGGCAAGTTCAAGAGACAAAATTATCTGAAGCATAAAATAATATTAACTGAAGTCAGCCAAAGGCCTAGATCCATCCCCAAAGGCCTCACACCATCACCAAAGACTTCACCCCATCCCAACAGACCTCACCCCATCCCCAAAGACTCACCCCATCCCCCAAAGACCTCACCCCATTCCCAAAGACCTCACAACATCCCAATGGCCTCACCCAATCCCCAAAGGACACACCCCAGGCCCAAAGGACTCCCCCCATTCCAAAAGGCCTAACACATCCCCAAAGACCTCACCCCATCCCCAAAGACTCACCCCATCCCCAAAGAACTCACCCCATCACCAAAGACCTCACCCCATCCCTAAAGACCTCACCCCATTCCCAAAGGCCTCACCCTATTCCTAAAAGCCTCACCCCATCCCTGCTGGTTGTACTACTAATCTACAAATGGATGCGATGAGAGGAAACATGACAGTAGTCACCCGAAACTAGTCGAGTCCAAAGTTGAGGCAGAACATTATCACTTCTTCCATTTGGTCCACAGATTTGCTATGATTGTGTATCATATTTACAATAACAATTTCATCACATTTGAATAAAATTGGGATACATAATTTGTGGTCACCTAGTGAGGTACTTCAAAACTTGGAGGAAATTTTTCTACTTCTTCATGCACAACTTGAGACTATGTGACCTTACTTTTGACTATGTCTGCGACTGTGTCTATGACAATATCTGTGACTGTCTGTGACTATATCTGTGACTGTCTGTGACTATGACTATGACTATGGACTGTGACTATGTGACCTTACTCTTGACCATGTCTGCGACTGTGTCAGTCTCTATGTCTGTGACTCTATCTGTGACTGTCTGTGACTATATCTGTGACTTTATCTGTGACTATATCTGTGACTATGTCTGTGGCTATGTCTGTGACTGTCTGTGAATGTCTGTGACTATGACTATGGACTGTGACCATGTCCATGACTATATCTGTGACTGTCTGTGACTATGACTACGGGCTGTGACTATGTGACCTTACTCTTGACCATGTCTGCGACTGTGTCAGTGTCTATGTCTGTGACTATATCTGTTACTGTCTGTGACTATGTATGTGACTTTCTGTGACTATGACTACGGGCTGTGATTATGTGACCTTACTCAGTTTAGTTTCAATATCTTTACATATCATATTGAAGTTTTCGAACTGTTTATAAATTGCAGGAACTACCGGAGTTGACTACACAGGGGAGTAAGTATTTTTTATTTTCAAAGCAAGTTCCACCAACATTCTCACTTCAGAAGATTAGGACGGTTTCGAATTGAATGCTGTGTAGACACAATGAAAATAAACACACAGGAGCAAATACACCACTTGCAAAGTTGGGGTTTTGAGGCTGTTGTAACAGCCCCAAACCGCTTTCAACATTTACTATCGCCATGGAGACTCACCAGAATCACAATTCTTTCCAGTGAATCCCGAGGTACAGGTACAGAGATAATCCCCTACTAGATCAGAACAGATGGCACCGTTTCGACAGGGGGAGCTTCCACACTCATCCACTTCTGTTGATTCAGATGAATATAATGCAGAAAAAAAAGAGGTGATTTAGTTTGTAAGTTCACCAGAAAACTAGATCTTATTTTTGTACGAAGGACTAGAAAGGAGATGTGGATGAGAGGATTTGGTGAAACAAGAAGCATCTCCATTTTCCAAAAATGATTCAAAGTTTGTTAATTTCTGTGGGTAACTGTAGGTTTCCTAGTAGGTACAAAATATTCTTACATGTGATAGGCTACCGTCTATTCGGCATGCCAACTTCACCTTGTCACTGTGAGTTCATGCATTGCTTACAAAAAGAGCTGTTGAGATGTTTAAATCATTTTAGTATCTTTTCTGTATTGTCCTTATTCTAAGTTTACATTCAACACATTGTCTTCTTGACTTGTAGGAAGAGAACATCATGCAAGGACAAGCAAGTCTTTCTATAATATGTGTTTATTATGCTATGCTTTAATACTGCCAGTTTGAAAACATGTAACAGAAGGGACAAAAATCCCCTTACATCTATCTCTTTGTGCTCACCATGCTCATTAACCTGTCTGTATTCTGTGCGTGTTTTTGTCCCTTCTGTTACTGTTACTTGTCATTTAGCCTTTGAAGATCCTGCTAGGATCGAAACGTCAGGCCAACTTACTTTTACACATTCTCCTACACAGGCTCTCTAGTGGATAAGCAGTTTGCTAACAGTTTTATTTTATTTTGATTTAGTTTGAAAACATAACACCTTCCTCTTTCACACACCCACCTCCTTCCATCAGACACAATGATGATGAAATCAAATATTTGTGAGAGGTTGCTTGTATTATTGTCCGACCAATTGTTGTAACTTCCTCAAAGTTCGTTACGGAACCAATATGATGGACTTATCCAGTCACCTAACTGCAATCTAAGTTTTCAAGGTGAGCTAAAACTACATGGCGTCTGCACAGACCACAGTGTTACCAATAAATAGGCAGTGGAATTTAGCTATTCTAAAATCACATTTCTTGTAGAAATAATGCTTCATTAATTGCTTCTTAATGATTTACCTGTTTGACATTTCAGTCCTGTATAACCTGCCGGACAGGTGCATAGCATGTTCCCATTGAGGCCTCTTTCGCAAGTCCCTCCGTGCTGGCAATTTTCCAGGGTGCAGTCGGCTATGCAAATAAATTGTTAAACGAAGAAAATGTAGAACTCTAGCTTTTGGTGACAATGCACTATATATCACAAGTGCAGAAGATTATCTTGCACAAAGTTCACTACGAAATGAGCAATTTGACCAAAATATTTGAAATAGTTCTCCCTCTCACAAGGGAAAATATGTTTTGCTCCTGTGGATCTAAAGCTTATTTTCTACAGGTATCAAATAGAAATATATGTAAATTCATGGTGTGCGTGTAAACTCTCAAGGCGCATGATAAGGACAACATCAGGACCATGTTTTCAGAGGGGGTAGGGTTACATTCATAGGTTTGGAGAACGGTTAAAATGCGATAACGTACGGTGCTGCAAAACTATGGTAATATTGTATCTTTAAACTGCTGATAGGTGTTCCACAAGGTTATTTGCAGTAGGTGACCATAAAGCAGCATAGCTAGGCTAAAAGGTAATAAAGTCCCCAATTTTCCACCTCAACACTGAAGCCTAGTTTAAATTGTTGTAATATCATAAACAATACCATATACAAATTGTTTATATTGAAACAAAAGTTGTTTGTTACGATTAAGACACTGTGTCAATTTTTTTTCTTGAGAAATATTGTGATATTTTATAAAAGTTAGGACAGAACTTACTGATGGTACAAGTGGATCCAGTCCAACCGTTCGAACAGGCGCAAAGGAAACTGTTGCCATTGTTCATCTCAAAGCAAGGACTGTCATTCTGGCAGGGACCACTGGCACAAGGACCAACTAAGACAAACAGAAGAACAAAAATATGTAACAAAAAATTAATCTGAAGAGATTAAGAAAGGCCTAGTAATAAAACAATGGCACAAGGACCAACTCTAAGACAAATAGCATAACAAAAATATGTAACAATCAAATTAATCTGAAGAGATTAAGAAAGGCCTAGTATTAAAACAATGACACAAGGACCAACTCTAAGACAAATAGCATAACAATAATATGTAACAATCAAATTAATCTGAAGAGATTAAACAAGGCCTAGTATTAAAACAATGGCACAAGGGCCAACTCTAAGACAAATAGCATAACAAAAATATGTAACAATCAAATTAATCTGAAGAGATTAAACAAGGCCTAGTATTAAAACAATGGCACAAGGACCAACTAAGACAAACAGAATAACAAAAATATGTTAAAATCAAATTAATCTGAAGAGATTAAGAAAGGCCTAGTATTACAACAATGGCACAAGGACCAACTCTAAGACAAATAGCATAACAAAAATATGTAACGAAGAATAATAATTCATTACAAGTGTCATTGCTGAATTTTAATGTTTAACCACATAAGTCAAACTGTCAAACATAAGAAATCTGTGATCAAAAAATGTATTATCAATTTACACACATCCAGAAGATTCGTACCCATATACTACAATATATTGTTATTCACTGCACTTAAACTAATTTTGTATTTGACATGGAAATGTCACACTTTTGAAGTCCCACTTACCTCTGTCACAAAGGTCTCCGTAGTAACCAGTCCTACATTGGCACATTGATTCTGTCGGGGACTGAACGAGGCACGTTGCTCCATTGAGGCAAGGAGAGGGGGAACAAGGTCCTATGTGAGAGAGTAAAATATGTTTCATAACAAGGGGTTGAAAGTGGGTTCAAGTGGGTTCAAGGGTTGAAAGTGGGTCCATTGAGGCAAGGAGAGGGGGAACAAGGTCCTATGTGAGAGAGTAAAATATGTTTTATAACAAGGGTTGAAAGTGGGTTCAACTGGGGGGTGGGGCAGTAAGGCATGTGAATTTGAACTAAATCAAAGTGGACGTTAGTACAGGTATTTGCCCCAATGCGTCAAACATTTGGCACCCCCTCCCACCCTTCCCATATGGGCAACTCCTGCCCTCAGCATACTGGAAGCCTATTGGGTTTATTGTTTGCTCATTGCTTGTTACCCACCTGTTACTTCTGGAACTCCCTCCACCATTAACGAGAATCCTCGACCCATCCCTTCTGAATCGCTCACAAACAGGACGGTGATGATCCGACCGCTGCTCTCGAAAGTCTGCTGCTCCGTGACCTCTCCAGAGAGCAGGAGCAGCTGGCTCTGTCTCCTGCGTCTCCGTCTTCGGCGGGTGACGTCGGTCACATTTCCGTTAAAGATCTCCAGGTAGTCACCGATGGAATCGGTCTGGAGATCTTGGACTGTACCGCGAAGGCGGGCGTTCGGCGACCCGGCGGTGATGGTCCATTTGGTGAATGAATTATTGGGGTAGGACCGAGGGTAACCCGGAGACTCTACCATGATGGAACCCGAAGATGGTATCTCCGTCACTCCGCCGAGTGTGTTTTCTGACCGCGAGAGAAAGATGATGATGTTGGAAATTAATAGTTAGAATGGAAGATAAAACCAGAACAGAACAATGAAAAATGGTTAGAGGACACAAGACAGCCGTGCGGTCTATTTACAGGAGTGATAGCTCAATGGTTTGCTAATGAGAATTTAATTATACAGAAGTAATGAGAGTCTTGGCACATAGATATCTACAACTAGGCTATGTAGGGAATGTTACTTAAAAATAAAAGGTGTGTAGATGAAGTCACATCTTTATGATATTCACCACAATTACTCATGTAAATCGAATGTTGACGAAATGTTGGGAAATACTTCAAGCTATTACATTATGGAGTGGCCTACATGCATATATGATGAAGTGGTATTTTAGATGAGTGATGTAATTTTCCTCTCCACTGCTTTTAAATTTTTACCTGTTTCACAACTGTATCCATAGTGTGTCTCTGGGCATGTGCATTTGTACCAGTTTCCTTGATTCGAACAACTTCCGCTATTTTGACACGGTGCTGACTCGCAATGGTCCTCGGGTAGTACTGCAAGAAAAATGAGTTTCATACAAAATATGGGAAAATGAGAAACACTGGGATTCCAGAACTTCATTTGTATACTGTGTGTGTATACTCGGAGAAGATTTACTTTACATTTTCATATTTTTGAAGTACCCTTAGCTATGATCTCTGAAAATGCCCTGATAAATCATCGCTGAGTAAGCTAATTCCTGGATGTTGATCCATGAATATGCATCCCCTGATCATGAATATGAAGTTCCCTAATATTCCCTGTGGTACAAAAGAGAGAAAGCTATGCCAGATCAGAGACACTCACCAATGTCACAGTCAGCACCGATAAACCCATCAGGGCAGATGCACTGATAGCCGATGCTGGTGGGTATGCAGGGAGCACCGTTCTGGCAAGGGCTGGACACACACGCACCAAGGTCCTCTGAACAAAAAACAAAAAAAGAAGATTAATCTGTGAACATCATCTCTATCAGTAAAAGGTTTAATCTTTCAGTAAATTTGTTTTCAAGACATCAGGAACCTGTCCGACGTTTTCTTGCGAAGATATTTATGCGTAAAGTTTCCAGTAATTTCGTTATTGCATGTTATGGCAACAGCAGACTGAATGACATCACCACGACAACATACGTGTAACGAGAATTGACTTCTCTTTCCATTTTGATACACTTATTAAAGAGGACGATAAAATTATTGCATGTAAGAGGTCTTATGATTAGATCGATACCTTGACTGCAGGTGAGCATTTAAAGGGTGTGAAGACTCGTGCAAAAAGAAACGTCTAATGCCCGTAATCTGACCTAGTTTCGAATGAGGTGTAACAGAAGTGTTAGGCACCACCATCGATCCCAGAAAATTCACTCACACAGCTTGCTATCATCGGTAATTAGACACTAGTGTACAGTCAGTACATACAGCTGGGGTCAATACCCACAGCACAGTGTACAATAATACAGCGATGGACATCTCAGGTCTATCTAAAGATAACAAGGTATCACGTTTCATAACTGTACTGTCTGCATTTTGTAGCGACACGAACTCAAACATCATTTGCAAGCAACGGAAAGTTGACTTTTTCAGATGACCGCACGCGGTTTGGGGCGAGTCTTCAATGCCTTTAAGAAAGATGATATCACAGACATTCCAATGAGTAATGTCCCTAACCGAGGAAGTCCCGCGCTCTGCCAACTGAGCTAACCGACCCTAAATTGCGGACATTTCTTATTTAACCGTTCCTTTGCTAAGGCAAGCCAAGATACCTCGCAGACAATATAGCCGATGGTCAAATCCAACGGGAAAGGAACTTTAGGAGAAATTTAAAAGTTCTTTTCACTTATATTTTAAGACATTTAACCAAAGTTCTATCTGCAGTCCTCACCAGTCTGACACGTGTCTCCAGTCCATTTGTCGGGACAGTCACAGAAGAAGCTGAGACCACCTAATGGAAGACACACTCCACCATTCAAACAGGGATCAGCATCACATGGGTTGATCTCTGAAAGAGAGGAGACGTTTTAAATGTAACGTAACCTAGGAGAAATGTCTGCGCTCTAGCACCCAATCTTTGCTCTCTATGCACCCTGTGTCCACTAAATCCTATGGCGAGCTATCTTTCCAGTACTCCTCAACCCTCCTTTGGAATAAACTCCCACTTAACATAAAGAATGTCTTGTCTGTGGAGATGTTCAAAACTGTTTTGAAGACACACCTGTTTTCATTGTTATAATTGTTATGTTTACTCTTATTGTATATTGTGTACATATCTTTCACTGTTTTTTGTACAGCACGGCGAGACTTTATTGTAAGTTGCGCTATATAAGAACTGTTTAATATTATTATTATTAATGAGAACAATTCGTAGTGGGCATTCATGTGAAATAAACTATTCAGAAGGTACGTAGCTTTTCTCATGTGAGAATTGACATTAAAATTGTTTGTCCCCTTTCAGGGTTTTCTTTTACAGTGTAGTCCAACAGCGTATACCATTAAGAAAAGTCCATTACATTGAGTTATCCACTCCAACATTAAGGCTCAATACCTCACTACCTAAATACTTGGGTATATACACTTCTCTGAGAAGGGGAGTAAGAGAGGTTACAGGGAGGTATGGGGAGGGGGAGGTATGGAAAGGGGATATAGGAAGGGGGAGGTATGGGGAGGGGGAGGTATGGAGAGTGGGAGGTATGGAGAGGGGGTAAAGGGAGGGGGAGGTATGGGGAGGGGTATGGCTGGGAGTCACTCAGCCTGGGGTTACATTTATGTTCAGTTAACTTCATCAGAAACAACATTCAGGCTGTTTATAATTTCATTATTCAATATTTATCTAAAATGAAATAACAATCGTAACCCACCTATTCCACAAGTTATTCCTTCAAAGGCTTCTAGACAGATACAGGTGAATGACAAAGGTCCTTGTTTTACACAAATACCACCATTTAGGCATACGTCAATCGTACAGGGGTCTGCTTCTACAAAATGAAGAAATCCATTAAGATTATACACGTTTAAACAGAGAAATTTGCTTAATTATTTTTTTTTTAGCATTTTACTTAACATATAGTTTCCTGAAGTTTCATGTACTTTTCTTTCTTTCTTTAATTTCATATAATTCCTGAATAGCCAATTTTTTAATGAAATTAACAACTTGCCACATGGATTCCAACAAAGATTCTACAAGGGCTTTTATAAAACTTTCCTCACTGATCAGTCTTAATGCAGCTGGCTGTTTTCATTACTAGACCTTAATACATAACAATATTACAGTACCCAAAATAAATTAACACACTAGGCATTGGCAAGGCTCAGAATCACGGCCACACTGTGACAGTTGACAACCATAGTTATTTGTGGAATCGTGTACGTAAATCCAAAGAGATTTTCAAAAGTGAATAATGAACATATTTTCTGCCTAGGTGCATACAGTAAGTGAGAGATTTTAGACTACAAATTTAACCCATTACATGTAAACCTTTTGAAAACTTTAGAATATCTGAAGCGTATGTAACTAACTAAATTCAGTCCCTTTTTACCTTGCTCGCAAAATTCACCAGCATATTCTGATCGGCACTGACAGGCGAAATCAAGCCGGGACAGCCTGAAGCAGGTAGCTCCATTCAAACAAGGCATTGATGAGCATGGATTGCTCTCTAAATAACAGCAAGAGAGGGGGGAAAAAAACGTTATAACGTTAAATGTGATGTACAAATCAACTGATTGCAATGCATGCCAGGGAAATGGGTTTGGGTCTCGAGGCAATTGAGTATATTGTTTGAGTATATTCTAGCAACAATATAATTACAGTATGGGGCAATGCATGTGGATGCATATTACACTGCAACGAATTTCACTACACCTACTGCACATATGCTGTTTAAATTTCTCCTTTTGTCCAAGATATTAGATTTCTCTTCTTTTAAACTTTGTCAGTTGGTTCATGCATTTGGTTGTAATGGTTGCCTGTTAATCAAAAGGCTTTCATACCTGTTTGACACTGGTTACCCTGATAACCTTCGGGACAGATGCAGATGTAGGAGAAAGATCCCGGGTTGATGTAACAGCTACCACCATTCAGACAGGGCTTGCTATCACAAGGCTCCAGAGCTGTTTGGAAAATCAATACATATTACATTGAAAGATTACATTCAAAATTCATTCAATGATCACTTTATGGTTAACATGTTTTTTACATATCTTTTTACCACATCGTAAGTAAGTTGCACTACATAACTAGTTAGGCCAACTAATGTGATGTTTAAGTTGATTAAAAGCAATGACACGAAGCATCTGAGCGGTTTCGTTAGGTTTGAGCACTGCAGATCTATGTGAGGCCAGTGTTTGATCCAATAGTAATCCACAAGTGTGAAATGGTCTTCCAAATGGTAAGGTGAAGTACAAATTCAAGGCAATTCTTTTCTTTTTTACCTAGCAACAGTACACCATCTCTACACCCTCCCAAAGTGTGTTACCTGGGATTTTATCTATGCTAATAAGGTCTACAATACGTTGTTACCAACAAAACACAGATTGTCAGGAATGATCGACCACATGATGGCAAGACAGCCAATCAGAGCCAATAATGGAAACTAACCGATAGGGAAAGGGTTGTAGCATGAGGCGTAAAGGAGGTGAAATTAAAAGTTTGTACTTACTGATCTCGCAGTGAACACCGAGGTATCCTGACGCACACTGACAGAGGTAGTTATTACCGGTATTTAAGCAGGTGGCTTGATTCAGACAGGGTGAACTGATACATGGATCTTGAGCTGAGGGTAAGAAAACATTCACTGGTTTACCCTTAACACTCTCAAAACATTGTGATATACGAAAGTATGTTTTCCTAACATAAGTTTTACTTCATCAAATGCAATTGAGGCCATTGCATTGATTATTTGTTGTTAAGCTTTTTTTTTTCTTTTCTGTCTGTTAGAGTCATTTTTGTCTGTCTAGAAAATTCTCATATTAAAAACTTATTCAAAGAGATCGTTACTGACCAACATTACAGAATGCTCCCTGCCAACCATCGAGACACTCGCAGAGATACGAACTGCCCACCACAAAACAATTGGCTTCATTGACACAGAGGTTATCAGCACAGGGATCTGGAAGGTGGAAAAAGACAAAATGTTTAATAAATTTGCAAACGACCCACAAGCAATACATTTATTTCATGTTTCTTAAAGACTAAATTCAACTGCATAAATATTATGAGATATTGTAAAGATCTAAAATCTGACATGTGATATTCATGTCTCAATTTTTAAATCATACAATTATTTTCAAAAAGATCAGTATTTCAGCTTTAAGGTGGCATACTCCTATTAGAGTCTATATCCATCCGCTCGATTGTTTTCCTTCAGGAAAAGTGCCAAAATGCAGCAGGAGAACATCTTTTTTGACCTGTTATCAATCATGACCTAGTTTTTTATGGCTTGCATGTTGAAGAGCATGAATGGAAGTACATGTGGTGAGAAAATTGGGTCAATTGAGGCAATTTTAGACCCCTTTAGGCCTTCCAGGAGCAGCGTAGGAAAATTGTTTACTACTGAGTGAAGAGGTTTGTTTACAAGTGACGAAAACTTCCGGCTCCGATAGAATGATTTAGATCTCACTGATTTAGATCTCATTCTTTACAATATTTTGTCAGATTTCTGTTCATAATTTGCTAATATATTGTAAAAACAAACAGATAACAAACAAAGTCCATTTTAGTTGTCAATGATACTCACCATTATCAGAAGAAAATTAAATTGCCTGTTTTCAACATATTGTTAGACTTAAAACTCATTACAAAAATTAATAAAATATTAAAAAATATTAATATGGAGCAAAGACAACATTCAAGAAAATTCTTCCATGTCTATAGATCTGCAATTTTTTACTAAAAGAATTTACCGAAGGAATTTTTACTAAAGGAATTTACTGAAGGAATTTTTACTGAACGTGAAGGAATCACCAGTTGGGCATATATCAATCATTCTAACTGCTCTGTCTAGTGTGATTCTACACAGCAGGTGAGTTTATAGCTAAAAAGCTTTGATGCAGTTTGCTTCAACAGGAGCAGACCAGTTACGACACCTTTGCACCACCTCACGGTCTCAACATCAACGAGGACGTGATTAACCAACTTGTTGCAAATAACCAAGTCTGTCTGTAAAACTTGTTCTCTCTACCGTTTCTGATCATATTTGCCCCTAAAAACACGGATTTACTTTACCAAATTGACACTCGTTTCCCGAGTAGCCCGTCGGACACAAACACTGGTAGAAGGTGTAGAAGTTGACACAGATGCCCGAATTTTGACAAGGGTCGCTGACACATGGGTCCAATTCTGGAAATAACGAAAGTGAAATTTTAGAGAAAAAGTGAAAAGTGAAAAGTGAGAAAGAGAACACAGTCAACTGTACCGATACTTTTATGAAATTTAGTTTTCAGTCTTCATTTAGTATTCAAGAAAATTAGCATATTGCTAATGACATTCACAAACTGCAGGATGAAGAAGACAATGACAACTGTTCTAAGAGTAGTGTCAAAACAGATCTATTGACTTAATGCTCTTAGTTTAGGATAAGGACAAAAAAATGTGCTTTGAGGTTTTGACCTCTTGGAAACCACATAGAATTATGATTTAGAATCATGGGAACAGAATACGCAACTCTCGTTTAAGCTTTGGAGCGTCATGCTTATGATCTACATGAGAAACCTTTATCACATGAGCTCAGGCAAAAGCCAAAGACATATCAAAACGCATGCCATGTAACACACTTTGTGTTCCTTCGGTAGGCCATTACCCATTAATTTCCTTATGCAGTTATTTCTTCTAATATTAGGAAGTAGAATTATGTAAAACAGGTCAAGGAAGCAAACGGATAAAAAAAACTTGGACACAAAGACTAGGCAAATTGTAAAACATCGTAAATGCTCGACTGAATCGGTCATAACTTGAGCTACCGAAGTTTTAAGTCAGTCCTTGTCAATCTATTTTTATTTTAAAGGTTCTAATAATCTATAGACCAATTCTTCAATGTTCTTCAACGGTCAAGGTTCTGCGATGGTCAAGAATGGATGGTGGAAAATTGCCTAAAAATATAAATTTCAGCAGCGTGTGGCAAACATAATCCTAGGTCTCGCTATTCTTGACTCCCCGGGGAAACCTTTCCAACAATCGTTCCTTCTTTTTTTGAGGTTCCCGCTAGGGTTTGGTTTCATCACAACTTTTTCAAGTATTTTCCTTAGGATCATTAACTTTAATAATATCCCTGCTTGCTATTTGCATGATCTTACCAATTTCACACCTGGAGCCGATGAACTGTGGACTCGGACATAAGCATCTGTAAGAGCTGTGATCTTCTGCTGTCAGACAGGTGGCTCCATTCTGACAAGGGTTACTAGCACAGGGTGTAACTGTAAAGATGAAACAATTTGATAGCTTCAGATCTTATGACAATTTTTTTTATGGTGTCCAGGTACCATTAAAGTCTATTTTAATATCGAAAGTCGCTGCTTTACAGCAGCAGATACCAGGAATGAAAAAAATATATATTACAAAGAGAAGGTGCACTTGTTGTTGGAGGCAGAGAGCAGTCAATAGGTGGCGCTCGTCATATTTGAGAGTTGGGTCACTTGGATGTAAGTCACGTCATCCATGTACCTCCGTTTGCATCGAATTAGCCGTTTTTTGTAATTTCTCTATTATCAGTCTTTAGTTGTGGCATTAGTGTGCTGTATTGTTTGTTTTCCTGTTCCCTAGTATGATTGTTTATCCTCATTGAGGCATTTAACTTTTGGTATACAAGTTTGTTTGGGACGTTAGCCTAGGCCTTAAGGAATATATATTGTTAACGTTGTTAGGGGGCCATGTGGTTAGACTTCAGGGAAGGGAAGCGTTGCATATTACTTATTTACCTATTGTGTTGTGCATTAGCATAGTGGGGTATATGTGTCAGGATGTGTTGCTTGTACTTGTTTATCCTCTATGTGCTTGAGAGCATATCCGTTATTATGATTATAATTAAGGTCACCTTCTGATATTTGAGTATCGTGTTCAGTGATTTTAGTGACTATTTAGCTTAAAGTAGTATAGTGTATGTTTATAATTGTTGTTCATGTGTGATGAATCTTGTATGACTTGCATTCTTGGCATTAGTGGGATAGTTGTTATATATATTATATCTAATATGTGTATGTAAATCTGTACTTATGGATATTTTGTTGTGTCCTTTTACAGATTGAACCATCATCTTTACCATTGTTCATTGTTTGGTGTGTATCAATACAGAATTGGCGGAGGTGCCAGGGCTTTTTTTATTTTTATTTTTGTCTTTTTTACCGTCAACACTTGTAATGACCTAATTGACAGTACATATGACATCAGAATTCCTGCCAATGAATATTCATGTAAGATCACAAAGGTTTCATAGCATTACACTATGCGATGCTAGACTAATTACAAGCTTAAACACACAGACCATCCCAGCTCAGGATTGACTGTAACATGAATGGGAGGTCAATATAATATGTCTTAATCTGTTTATATTAAGATGTAACTTGTTGTTTGACAACGTCAATGTTTTAATCACAGTTACAAACTTCTGAGAGTCCATTATACACTTTTGCCAGTTGCGGGAACTTGTCAGATACAAACCTCCAAACCTTTTTAATTTTTCATACAAGAGTTTGACACATTTTTGTGATACATTTGATACAATAAATGTTGTGAATGATTCCATGGTATAAACAATATCCTTCAGAGGAAATTAATATCAACAGAGAACACAAGTGGAAGCATAACTGATGGTACTACCAGGACTTGATCTCAATTTGTTTGAACTTGTGACGAAATTACAGCAGTCACTATGGGAAACCTTATATCATATTCCACGTAAAGTTTTATTCTTCAATGTTTTGCTACAAATGTTCTTCGCTTACTGGTTTGGCATCTGTCTCCGGCGAATCCCTCCAGACAGTCACAGGTGAACGTTGTTACAAAGTTATTACACGTTGAACCGAGGAGACATGGGTTGCTCAGACAAGGATTAGGTGCTGTGGAGAACAAAATATTTATAATTAGTTTTAATGGTTCTGCCAGTGATTAGCATGACTTAATTAACAAAGACTTAATCAAAAAACAATTTGGTGGAAGTCAGCAGAAGGAAAAAATTTGATGAGTTTTATTAAAGCATCAACTTATAAATATTCACAACCAAATTGAGTACATTCTTCCTCACGAAGGTCGGGAGGTGTTTCTGATTTATTAAAAGATCTTAAGACATCAATATTGTCACCGATATATGAGGGAATGTAAGAATTCTGAAATCTTACATTACAATGCAGTTAGCACAAAAGAACCTTTTTAAAATATTTTTTACATAAACTTAGCAAATCCTCCATTTTGCAGCCAATTGTCAGTGCAGGGGATCATTTCCTCTACCCACACAGATAAGGAAAACCGGAAACAAAGTATGAATATACATGAGAAATATGATATGAATATGCATCAGTTGGCTATGAGGTGCACATAGCTATACTACTTGCTGTTGAATTCAAGTTAAAGACAAACTACGTGAGTGGAACATTGCATAGAAAGTACAGAAAAAAAATTCTGAAGTTTCATGCAGGAAGAATTTCTTCCACCTACCTATTTCACAGTGTGTACCAGAGAATCCTTCAGTACACAGACACAAATAAGTATCATCACTAGTAACACAGGGAGCTTGATTCTGACAAGGATTGCTGTCACATGGATCGGGTGGACCTAATGAATGCCAATGTATGAATATGTATGAAATGAATATTGAATAAATTACATCAAAAGGAATTGAATGTGTTACACTTTTAGTAATATACAGATGTTTGATGTAAATCAAATTATCAAATGAACCAAAACATGAATATGCATTTATGGATTATTAAAAAAAATATGTATTAAAGATGTTAAGGAGACAGGGTTCCACCTACCTATTTCACACTGTGTACCAGAAAACCCTTCAGTACACAGACACAAATAAGTGTCATCATTAGTAACACAGGGAGCTTGATTCTGACAAGGATTGCTGTCACATGGATCAGTTGGACCTAATGAATACCAATGTATGAATATGTATGAATGAATATGGAATAAATTATATTAAAAGAAATTGAATGTGTTACACATTGAAATATACAGCTGTTTGATGTAAATCAAATGAATATGGAATAAATTACATTTTAATAATGAATTGAATGTGTGACACATTTAGTCAATAGAGTCAATATAAAGATGTTTGAAACTTTGATGTAGACCAAATTACCCAATGAACCAAAACATCAATATGCATTTGTGGATTATGAAAAAATATATGTATTAAAGATGTTAATGAGAAAGGGTTCTACCTACCTATTTCACACTGTGTGCCAGAGAACCCTTCAGTACACAGACACAAATAGGTATCATCACTAGTAACACAGGGAGCTTGATTCTGACAAGGATTGCTGTCACATGGATCAGTTGAACCTAATGAATGCCAATGTATGAATATGTATGAATGAATATTGAATAAATTACATTAAAAGGAATTGAATGTGTGACACCATTAGTAATATACAGATGTTTGATGTAAATCAAATCATCAAATGAACCAAAACATGAATATGCATTTATGGATTGTTAAAAAAATATGTATTATGGATGTAAAGGAGAAAGGAGTTCCACCTACCTATTTCACACTGTGTACCAGAGAACCCTTCAGTACACAGACACAAATAAGTGTCATCACTAGTAACACAGGGAGCTTGATTCTGACAAGGATTGCTGTCACATGGATCAGTTGAACCTAATGAATGCCAATGTATGAATATGTATGAAATGAATATGGAATAAATTACATTAAAAGGAATTGAATGTGTGACACCATTAGTAATATACAGATGCTTGATGTTAATCAAATTATCAAATGAACCAAAACATGAATATGCATTTATGCATTGTTAAGAAAAATTGTAAAAAAGATGTTAATGAGAAAGGCTTCCACCTACCTATTTCACACTGTGTACCAGAGACTCCCTTCAGTACACAGACACAAATAAGTATCATCATTAGTAACACAGGGAGCTTGATTCTGACAAGGATTGCTGTCACATGGATCAGTTGGACCTAATGTATGCCAATGTATGAATATGTATGAGATGAATATTGAATAAATTACATTAAAATGAATTGAATGTGTGACACATTTAGTCAATAGAGTCAATATACAGATGTTTGATGTAAGCCACATTTACCAAAAACACAGAACTGCATGGATAAGTGCAATGTACAACATGATGTGAATAAGTGCAGCTATGGTACTGAAGTGAAAATTAATCAATTAATTAATCAGTTAAATTAATCAGTAATTAGAAATTGAAGATATAAAGCTCAACCATACCAATCTCACACTGGACTCCAGAGAAACCAGGCAAACAGATACAGAAATATCGGCTTCCAGTTTCCAAGCACGGTGCATTGTTTCTACATGGGTCGCTCAAACAAGCCGTTGCAGAAATCTCTGTGGTCGCTCCAGCTACGGTGGTTGGAACCGGAACCGTGGTTGGAACCAAGAGAGTGGTTGCAGCCACAGTGGTTGGAGAAACTGTTAAATATTGGGAACAAAAAAAGACAAGTTATATATAAATACCATTTACCTTTACTTTGGATCCATTAAAAGTTTTGTAATTTTGAACATGTCATGAACAATAACTGTGGAGTTGAAAGCAAAACTCAATCAAAATATTCAAATCATTACTTACAAATCTTCCCCTACTTCCCCCCCCCCCTCCCCTGCCCGACTGAACCTTCTGTTCCCCTGTTTGCAATTTTGAACATGTCATGAACAATAACTGTGGAGTTGAAAGCAATACTCAATCAAGATATTCAAATCATTACTTACAAATCTCACAGAATTGTCCCTCATAATAATCAGGACAGATGCAGGTCAAGGTTAGATTCTCACTGAAGCAAGTAGCACCGTTCTGGCAAGGTTGTAGAGCACAAAGATCGACTGCAAGATGGAAAGAATGCAGAGTAAAATGCTGAGAGAAACAAGATTTAAGCTACATTACAATAGAATATACAAACAATAAGAAAACCTGGTGCAATTCAAATTTGAACCCTGACTGGCTCGCCTGTTTGGCATTTTAAGACGTCAAATATGACAGATTTGGGAGTTTTTCCTTGGCCAGAGGAAAATGGAAGCTTTGCCCAAAAAGCTTTACATGGTATTTAGGGAGTTTTTAATGGCCAATTTAAACAAAATAGCAGCTGAAAATTGTTAAATCCCCCAAAGAACATGATTTCAACCACTTCATGTAATTCGGTCCAATTCCAATACAAGGTTGCATACAGGCCAATGCATTGGTAAAAACAATTTAAAAACCATGTTTTACTCCATAATGGTTCTGCTAAGAGTTGCAAATAGCAAACCCAACACAATTCCTACCCACACACAGGGTCTACTATCATAAAAAAATAACTGCAATATTCGTATTTGGCGTTTTATCATCTGATTTGGCCACCAATTTGTCCATTTGCATCACAGAAAAACTGGGTGCACCCTGACTAGCTGAGACTAGACTAATAAACTAGTTGTGGTCAAACTGACTTACAAGCTTGGCAGTTGGATCCTGTGAATGGAGGCTGACAACTACACACATACTCTATGGCAGATATTCTCAAGCAGACCCCTGAATTCCGACAAGGAACGTTGTCACAGGGGTTGATTTCTGTAAGCAAGGAAAAACAAGGATGAAAGGTCATTAATTTAATAAAATAAAGAAAAGAATGAATTTGGAAAGGACTGTTGATTCCATGAATGTCAATCCTGACATTTAACCTTTGTAGAACGGATCAAAGTAGCGAAATAGCTGCAATTTTGACGGATCACAAAATAAATATATATATATGTATATGAGAACATATAGAACCTCTGGACATATAATCAGCATCCATAGCCTAGTGGTTAGGGTGTCCGCATATAAAGCGGGAGGCCAGGGTTCGAATCCCGGTGGAGGCTGGAAGTTTCTTCACTGTTCTTGATTTTCCAATTCATAATGATTTCAATTATATATATGTATAGAGATATATATATATATATATATATAGATACATATACAAATGTATACATATATATGAGGGGGCAGGGGGGAGGTTAAGAAAGATACTTTTATAGTGTTCAGGCACATGAAGGAAGAGTGAATCATGAGAAGTGTAAACAAGAGTTGTATCATGTTGGTCGTTAAATAAAACCAGATTGCCAAAATGATGTTTATTATATTGAAAGAAGATTTCCACCAGACAATGGCAGACAGGTTGAAGCAAAGGTTCAACCGGTCAACAGAGTTCAACAGAGTTCAACAGAGGTCAACAGAGTTCACTGAAATATTGAATGAATCAGGGTAGTCATAAAAATCTTTGCTGGTTTTGATGGCAGCAGTTTTATTGTCACAATATTTTGGCAAACACACAGAAATTTTCTTGCCATCAATTAAGTCACAATCCTACTCAAGGAATACTTGATAGAAAATTTTTCAAATATGAAAAAATAACCTTCATCAATTTTTTTTAACTATTCACTACACAAAGTTTGATCATTTTTAGGGGGGTTTCTATAGTATCTACATAGTTACCTTGTTCACACTGAGTTCCTTGATAAATGCCTGTACATTGACAATAAAAGCTAAGGCCATCCGTCGAACTCAAACAAGTAGCCCCATTTTGACAGGGAGAACTGTCACATGGATGAAGCTCTGAAAAATAAAAGTAAAAAGCACATTTTAATTAAACAATATAAACGCTTAACCTGTAGACCAACATTAGATGTATAGCTTGGTATAACAACTAGGCCGACCCGACTTTGCATAGAAAAATTTAGGCTGAATTAGACAAAAAAAAAAGTGGCTCATTTTTGTTTCCTGAAAATGAAGAGGCTGATACTGATAGTTTTACACAAACAGACCGAGCTTCTTTACCAGTGCAACCCCCCACCCCCCCCCTCCCAAAAAAAGTGATCCCAGGAGAATCCTAAGTTGGAGCTGTTCAAATAAAACAAAAGAGAAATGTACTCCCAAATATAGAAATAGTTTTATAGATATTCTAGATAATATGAGTAGATTAAATGAAGAAAAAAGTTCCCCTGTAATAACTCTACAAACATGTCTTGTATGTTATTCACTGAACAAGAAATAAACAAGACGAGGAAAATAAAAAAAAATGGACATTAATGGACATGAAATTAAAACACAAGACATAATTTGCCGTTCATTATCGGATAATTTGCTTCTTTTCGTTCTCTTTTACCTTCTTCGCAATGAACTCCGTCGAAGAATTGAGGACAAAGGCAAAAGTACTCATAGCTGTCTGCTGCCCTCAAACAGGTGGCACCATTTTGGCAGGGGGAACTCTGACATGGGTTAATTTCTGACGTGGAATGTACAAGAAGAAAGAAAAGTAATAAAGGGCAACTATTTTTGTTAATTTTTCTTCTTTTCTTTTTAGCTTTTTCTTGCCCTTTTAATTTGATGTCTAAATTTTATTGCATAATTAAGAGATCATTGACACAATTAATGAAAAGACAAGATAAAAATATACACATATATTTAATGATTTCTGATGTTGAATACATGTACAAGAAGAAGAGTCATTAAGGGCAACACCACAATAAGATATACAAGCTATTACCGATAAAGGTTTACCGATAAAAGTTGCTAAATCAATTAAAATTATTATTGTGAATTTTTTTTTTTTAGCTTTTTCTTGCCCTTTTCTATTTGATGTCTAACTTTTATCGCATAAATTATTCACACAGTTAATGAAAAAACAGGATAAAGATATATAAATATATTTAATGATTAGAATGATAACATCTAAAGCTAATATATGAACATTCTTTGGGATACCAAGGTGATAATATAAAGGAATATGTACATAAATTTAAAGATATTAATTAATTAAATAAATCACATAATAATAAATAATTCTTATTCTTCTTCTTATTATTATTATTATAATAATAAAATCATAATTATTATTATTATTGTTGCCATTGCTGTTGTTTTTGTAGCTATTATTTGTCTATCTGGCACATTAAGCAGCAAAAAGGTGATCCACTCCAAAAACATATATATTAAAAATAAATAAGTTTAAGTATAAAAAGTCACAAAATTAATAGGAAACAAAATGACTGATCGATGAAATTAGGTACCTTTTTTTTTCATGATATCAAATTGCAACTCACCAAGCTGACAAAAACCTCCCTCATAGCCGATGGTACAAGCACAGGAGAAGGAGTTACCTAGCCTGAGACAGGCCCCTCCATAAAGACACGGGTTACTGCCACATGGGTTGATTACTAGAAAAAGAAAAAAGATGAATGAGAACTATTATTAACCAGATGCAGTTACACCAGGTACAAGAATTGTTCACACCATTTGGGATTTGCACGAAGACAGTATTAATACCAGGGACGAACACAGGAGTTTTAGAAATGGGGGGTGTGACCCTGAGGTCATGGAAGTAGTCTTACATGTAGGGGGGGGAGTGTGAGGGTCCCCCCAGAATAAAAGTTAAAACCTACAATGTGAAATTCTGTGTGCATTCTGACGGAGGAATATTTAGGGTAAAGATTAGGTCTAAAATTAGGTATACAGGCAAGGTTGAGCCATTAACTACTCTAAATTTTTTGTGCAAGGAAAAGGGGGTGTACAACCCCACACATCTCAGCCCCCCCCTCCTAATAATTGTGTAATGCATAATGTAATATTTATTCAGATTACAAAGTAGCCTGTTAGTAACATTTGTACCTTCTGTAAATGAAAGGTACCATACATGCCATTATGAATCGGTATAGAGCAGGGTTAAGAGCACAAATTGTGCAACCACAATAAACTTTTGCACCTTGCAATCCGGGTGCCGCACACCATGGATGTTACTAATTCCATAAGATGGAGATATTGGAAATATATCATTTTATGGTCATAAGATTAGAAGAGCACTTGCGCATAGTTCATGTGTTATGTTGAAATATCCGACCATAAGTAGGCAATAAGCCACTATACTAACTCCCCAAAGTACACAAATTTAATAATTTAGTGTCATAAAGTTCTACCTATTCCCACTCCCTCCCCCCCCCCCTCTCCACCACAGTATAGCTGGGTTTGGTAGAACTTCTAAAAGGTCGGGGGCCTGGGGCCCGGGGCTCAATGAAGCCCACCTGTGGTTTAGAGAGTGAATAGAAACTATTGCCGTCTCACATGTTTATTTCATATCGTTGTGTGCTTTAAATTACACACAGCAACTAATTGCATTTAAAGTATATTAAAAGTAGATTTTTAAAAGTAGATTTAAAAGATTTAATACACTTAGTAGAAAAGTAGTAGACTTAGTAGTAGGACTTAGACTTAGTAGAAATGTAGATTTAAAAAACATTTAAAAGTAGATTAAAAAGATGCACCTAAAAGTATATTTTAATCTCAATATAAGTAAAAAATGTTTCCTTTTGAGTTGTGTAAAATTCTACTCCATCGGTAAACCACTTTTATTATTCGTTTCATCTCTTTTTTGGAGGAAAATATGGAAAAAGGAACTTTTACCAGAGGGTGGGGGGGGGGGGGGGCAAGAAGAAGATGATAGTGACAAAGATTTACTTTATAAATGTAAAATGTGAATAATATAATGTAAGAAGGGAGTTTTCATGGCAACACTTATAGCAGACACTCACAGGTATCACATCTTTGCCCTTGGTAATATTCTGTACAGACACACTCGTACTGATCAGCTATGTTGATACAGGTAGCACCATTGTTACAGGGAGAACTCTGACAGGGGTCTCGATCTTAAAAAAGAAACAGGAAAAAGTAGGAACTGGGAATAATACATGGATCAATCAAGTCTTGATTAAGGTCAATCAATGAGAAAACACATCGTTAGATATCACAATATCACATCATCTAGAATCGTGGGTATATATATATATATATAAATATTCAGAAATCATAAAATATAGAAGTGGTAGTAATAATAGGACAAGTAGCAATTGCACGAGATAGAAACACACAAGTCAGGCTGCGTTCTGTCGGGATGTGTGGCTGGATATGGAAGTAGGAATGAGAGAAAGTTACAATCACACAATCCAGAGTTACACAAACTGGAATTGTAGAAGTCAGAATTTCAAAACAAAGTAGGAAGTCACACAAAGTAGGGAATGACACAAAGTAGGGAATGACACAAAGTAGGGAGTCACACAAAGTAGGGAGTCACAAAGTAGGGAGTCACACAAAGTAGGGAGTCTCACAAAGTAAGGAATCACACCAAGTAGGGAATCACACAAAGTAGGGAATCACACAAAGTAAGGGAATCACACAAAGTAGCGAATCACACAAAGTAG